>VDFB02364480.1:0-48324 GCA_007258455.2 Sequoia sempervirens | reverse complement strand
TTTATATTTGATCAGACCTTAATGAACACTACCTACAAAAATATTTGAAGGCCTGCAATGTGCTACTTGTTATCCTTTTTTGTTTATTATCTTTCCAAAAATGATGGGTTGTGGTGTTCTGTGTCTAATTCTATCAATCATAGGAAAGGTTATGTTTTGAAATGTTGTAAAAGTGTTGGTGCATCACCATTTTTTATGTTTTAATTTACATTTCCCTCTACTGTTTTCTCCAAACCCAAAGAAGAATCAACTTTCTATAAAAGGGTTTGTGCATGAGGATCATCATGGAAAAAATAAGCCCTTAAGTGGCAAAAATTTAAGAAAAATCATAGTTAGTCAACTAGATGTAAAAAATTGAATAAGTTATCTATATTATTTTAAAAATATGTAAGAATAGAATTTGTAGTAAATTAAATGTAGTTTGTAAACTACTAGGTTTATTTTTAAAAAAATCTATTTGGTGGAAATTTGAAATTTCAATGCGATTGGTACTTAAATTTCAAGGAAAAAAAGTAAGGTGTCTCAGAGCCACCCTAACCACAATAAAATGATAATAATTTTTTATAGATTTTATATATAAATTAGAGGAATCATGTCTACCTTGGTACATAAATTTTTTGTATTTTTTTTCAAGTAAATAATTGGCTATGAATTTTTATTACAACTTTTAAAAATATAAAAACTCATATGTTTGACCACCTTGGTCCAAACTTCATGAAATTCAATTCTTCTCTTTTTTAATCTATAGTATTTGAACCATAGAATGGGCACGTGTTTAAATTCAAAATTTATCATTTGAAGCTATAGATGTTTTTGATTGACTTATCAATCAAGACTTTAGTCATAATTCAAATAGAAAATGAATAATAATTATTTATTAAATTCAAAGTAAAGCATAATTTATATTGGTGGAAAGCTGAGAATCTCCTTTAAAAACCCTTTTCATTTCATTGATTTTGGGTAAAAAAATGTCATCAACTGCATACTCTACACATACCCATCATATCACCACTTTTTGGCCCATCATGATCCTACACATACCCAAAAAATGATTTAGGGTAGATCTGTGACAAATCATTTAAATGAGTTTAATATGATTACCAATTAGTTAAATTTTGTAAATGTTGATCATCAAAGCTTGCACCTCTTTGAAAACCTTATAGGAAATTCAATGAGTGGTGGACCAATTTGTGCCTCACTGAATAACCTCTAGGATTTTTATAGAAAGATGGCTCTTCTTTGTGTTTTGGAGGAAAAGGTAGAAATAAATGCAAATTAAACATAAAAACATGGTGATGTGCCAAAGCTTTTACAACATGTTCCAAACCTTAACTACTGCTTACAACTAATATTATAGACACAAAATGCCACATACCATTCAAGAGAATGAGCAGCAAAGCCTTAGTGAAAGCATAGTGTAGTTTTTCAAATCTCCCCATGGGAAGAACCCATTAAGGTCCAATCAAACATAAGAAGGCTCTAAAGATTAATAGACATATTCAAAAACTCAAGGAACCCTTTTCCCTTTATAGCATAATTTGAAGAATGGAAAACTTTTACAAAAACTAGAAAAGTCTAGAAGAAATAAATCTAATTTCCAAAAGCTAGCATTCAACATAAAGGCTTAAAAGTAGGCTTAACATAATTTTTGTAAAATGAATGAAATATAATCAAGAAACATGAAAAAGTGCATAGCATGCAAAATTTTAAAGATTTCTCCCAAATAGATTGAACTTCAATAATATATGAACTAAAAAGTAAAGGTCAAATGCCAATTTGATGATAGGTTGAACTAAAAATATAACATGCCAGAGAATAACAATATTCTATCAAATTTTCTACTTACAAAAATATAAACTCCCTAATAGGTCTATATTCTTCGAAAATATTTTTGAAGCAATTTTTCTAACATTTTGAACCATGTTGCCAACCCCTATTTATAACTAGAAGAAGAGAGCATTGTTGCAAATATTACAAAAGAAGAAACTACCAGATGCCTTGATCTAATAGCCCATAATCTAATCCTTGACTTTGATTAGATCACAAAAATATTCACTCATTAAGTCCCAACTACTTCATTAATGGCTTTTAGATATTTAGTGAAGATAGCTATCAGAGAACAATCAGATTTCAACATGGCCTGGTGTTGGTTCTTTTTCAAGAACCAAGTTGATCTTCAGAATTACCTATGGAATTTTCCAATTCCAATAATTAGTAATTATAAATGGATTAGCCAACAAACGAGTAAAAGCTACAAAAAAATTTCACCTAGGAGGGTGATCCCACAATGTATATTCAAGAACTTGCTTGAATTATATTTAGATACATTGTAAACAACAAATAATTCCCATATATCCACTCAAAAATATAGTGTAGATCAAAACAGTTAGCAGTTCTTTTAAATATTACCCTATACTTGGAGCATGAGAAAATTAAAATTCATCATAGCATGAATATAATGGTAAGTCATCTGAAAGATTTGTAAATAAAGAGTGATTTTCTAATAAACTAACTCAAGAAATGAATTGTGAGTAATCTACTAAAACCAATGCCTTATCCTAAACATAGAGTCAATATTAACATATGCAACCTGATAACAATTCAAAAATAGAAACATATAGCTTAAGAAACACTACATTACAAAAGTTCCCCATAATATTCTTGACCACTACTTCTTGAAGATATCCTAGCACATAATTCATACGAGTCAACAATATCATTCAAGAACTTACACTAATTCATTGACTTAATAAGCAAGAGTCAAATTACACATCCACTATAAAATAATGGAGATGAATCAACACAACACTTGAATATATTCATTCACAACTCATAGAAAACTTACAAAGGAGAGACAATGGCCATGAAATTAGCAGCATTATGTATTGTATTTGCTATCTTGTTATCAAAATTACATACATAGCTACAAGCTCATAACTTAAGAAAAAAATAAAATATTCTATGTATTCCCTTTACAATTCTCTGTGCCAATTGCATTTCAATGAAACCATACTTCTAGCCTTGAA
The DNA here is from genome assembly GCA_007258455.2 of Sequoia sempervirens. Taxonomy (NCBI): domain Eukaryota; kingdom Viridiplantae; phylum Streptophyta; class Pinopsida; order Cupressales; family Cupressaceae; genus Sequoia; species Sequoia sempervirens. The sequence continues at coordinate 45,298 of VDFB02364480.1, read as the reverse complement.
TTATTTCTTGTAGAAATGAAAGGGAAAAAGTACACATGTCACAACCCTATTGGATTGTTGTAACAAATATTCCTTTTTTTAGTTACACTCGAACTCTCAGATGGTGGAAATAAACATGAGGCAAAAATAACCTTCATTCATTGCTAAGATCTGGTCCCACCTTTGAAAGGCATCATTTTTATTTACAAAATCATCGAAATATGCGCTCGAAAAATGTCCACCATGGGCAAACCTAGTCAACAAAATTTGAAAAGGAATGAAGAGAAAATAAAAAAACAAAACTGATATATCCACATCAACACTTGTGCCACCTTTTTTATGTTGAGGAGGGAAAAAAATCTTTGCAATATTTTAACAAAATCCTAATCTGTATTATTTTCAGGCTATGAATTGTTTCCCTCTTATCTATCATTCATCATATTTATGATCATCCCCACATAAGCTTACTGAGTATACTTCTCTAACTAGGTGATGTACTCCTCTTCAGTAGGCCACTTGACATCCAATAAACTATGCACCCTTGCACTGTGTTGGAAATACCTTGCATCAATTAAAGTTCAGGCCTCCCTAACAAAAGTATCTATTTTTGTTTCAAGGTATGTGCAGGATCATGATGGGCCAAAAAGTGGTGATATGATGGGTATGTGGTTGGCAACTTTTTTTTACCTAAAATTGTTTAAATGAAAAGGGTTTTCAAAGGAGATTCTCAGCTTTCCACTAATATAAATTATGCTTTACTTTGAATTTAATAAATAATTATTATTCATTTTCTATTTGAATTACAACTAAAGTCCTTATTGATAGATTGATTGAAAGACATCTATAGCTTTCAAAGGTATCATTTTTCAATCTGAAACATGTGTCACATTCTGTGCTTCACATACTATAGGATTAAAAAATGAATTTCATGAATTTTGACCAAGTTAAGGTGGTTAGATATCTGAGTTTTTAATATTTTTTAAAAGTTGTAATAAAAATTTATAATTAATTATTTACTTGGAAAAAATATAAAAAATATGCATCACATCAGGACATGAGTCCTCTACTTATATCTAAAATATAATTAAAAAATATTATCATTTTATGGTGGTTAGGGTGGTCAGAAAAACACCTACTTATTTTTTCCCTGAAATTTAAGTGCTACTTCATTGAAATTTCAAATTTTCACCAAATAGATTTAAAAAAAAAAAACCTAGTAGTTTAGAAGCTACATTCAATTTGCTACAGATTCTATTTTTACATATTTTTTAAATAATATATATAGCTTATTCAAATTTTTATGTCAAGTTGTCTAACTTTGATTTTTCTAAATTTTTCGCCACTTAAGGGCCTATTTTCTCCATGATGGTCCTACACATACCCTTTAATCTCCACCAACATGTCAACATTTGAATTCAATAGGATGTAATCAGTCACAGTTAATTCCATCTTAGCTGATTTCAGCATGTCTCCTAGATCACTCCTCCATGTGTCAAATTATTGTAACTCACCTTTGTGATTCAATATTAGAGGCATACCATGTTCCTCCATCTCTTTGAATACTTTCAGCTTACTTTGGAGCTGCATACCAAGCTTTCCATAAAAGGTTGTTATCTCATTAACCAAGTCAATAGTTTGTAAGATCTTAGGGATATTAGTAGGTGCCTCCGGATCTTCCTTCATTTTAGGTATCATTTCTCTTAAAGCACCTAACCTTGTACTTCATTTACTCCATCCATTCATGAAGGCTTCTTGGGCCTATAGATACTTCATGTTTCTTCATGAATGTTCTTATAGGTAGCCCATACATCATCAACTTTGTTAACCAATTTGGTCACCTTATGTTTTAGTACATCCTCAAAAATGTCATTTCCATCTTAATAGTTTCAAGTTTAGCCTTCTTGACATTTTCCTTTTTAGTCTTCAACTGATTACTCAAATCATTGATTCTCAAGGCCAAGGTCTCCATGTCCTATGTAAACAAGTTTGAAGAAGAGGAATATGCCAAAGATAGTGTGCTCACTAATTGGCTAGCCCGAATAGTAGCTCTCATATTGTTTATCTCATCCAAGGCCTTATTATACTCCACCAAAGAATCATAATTTTGTTGAGAAAGTTTTGTTTTTTCCACACTAAGCATTGTAACATGAGTAGTTAACTTAGCTTCTTAGATAGGTGTTATATTTGTGGCTCTATTCACCACCAAGGAACCCATAACCTCTTCAATAGGCCTAGCAACCTCATGCTTTCCAATATTGGGTTCCATGGACCAAATTGCAAGAGTATGCAACTTAAGACTATATCTAGATCCAAACACCTTGTTTTCAATTTTCTCCTTAGATATTGAAGCTAAAGGATCTATTCTTAATACATCATATGTAACAGCTGAGGTGGTAGTGCATCATGGTAACAACATGATTCCACTATCTTTGACAATTTTGCTTGCTTCTGCTAGAGTGATAGCTGCAATCTTAGCCATGATCTTTTCTTCCTCAGCCTTCTCTGCCTCTTCCAACTGAGAAGGTTCAACACTAGCCCTTGCTTGTTCAAGCCTTTCTTTTATCTCTTTTCTCCTCTGTTGAACCATAAATTCCTTGAATTCATTAGGTTGTACAAACTTATCATCTACAACGAACTCATCACAATCCTTGATCCTGGGATTATCATCATTCTTTTCATCATATTTCCATTTAACAATTCTATATGGGTGAACCTCTAAATCAAGAGTTTCTTCAATATTAGGAGGAAATTTCTTCTCTACCTCATCATCACTAGGCACATGTTCTTCTTGGTTCCTCCCTAACTTCTTGGACATTTGTAGGCTACTCTGGAACATACATAGCCTAAGGTTGTTTCTCTAGGAGAGCTTGTGCTCTCTTAGCAACCTCTTTCACTTTTTCCTTGAAATCACTATGAATGTTGATCCTAAGCTTGCACAAACACAAGAACAAATAGATAATTAGTCCCATATGCAAGTTAGAAACAACATTCCCATGAAATTCATTTGAGATATTAAGAACAAGAAATAAATGAAGAACATGAATTAAAAACTATCTAATCTTGCTCAAAATAAACAAACTCTCAATCCCATGGGGGAATTGGTGCCATTTTGATGTGGAAAATGGCCCTTTCTGAATTCCTTGCAAGCTTGATGATCAATGGTGAATATTTGATGCTCCTTGATGAAATGTCTCCCTAACCTAGCTATGAAATCATGAAAATGGATGTTGATAAAGATGGATGAATTTTTTTTAAAAACTTTAAGATAATAATGTTGCATGTTGTGGATACAAATTTAGAATCAGATCCTTCTATTTATAGAAGAGAATGAAGGAGGAAGAGGAAAAATTAATGAATATGGGATCAAACACCAACCAATAGCACAATGCCACTTGTCAACATGTGAGTGGACAAAGGTGGAGTACATTTTGATGAATGTGCACATTACTGCTATTAGGTGGAAATTCAAAAATGGAGGAAGTGACAAGTTGGAGGGAGAAGAAAATGAAGTTAATGCCACTTGGCTCAAGGCAAAGGACATGTAAGAGGCCTTTAATGCCTTGTTGGATGGACAAGTCCCTTTTTGGGGGGAGATTTCAAATTTGAGGAATATTCCAACTTTGATGCCTTTTTGAATGAAAATAGGAGATTTATTAAATCAATAAATTGATTTACTTGCACAAGGTGCAAAAGCTAGAGGATTTGAGTGATTAGTGTTAGCATTAATCGTGATTTGATTAATTTAGATGGAGATTAGTTGATTTGACAATTTGACTTAGATTTTAGGATTTAAATAAGTCAAAATGAGAGGAATAATGAATATTAGACTTAATTAAATAAAGTTTGATTTATTTAATTAAAGAGGATGGTGCTAGATTTAAATCAAATAAAGAATAATTTATTTAATTTTTAAAGGGAATGACTTTAAAGCTTAATTAAATAAAATTAATTATTTAATTAAAAGAGGGACATTAGGATTAATTAAACAAAATGATTTATTTAATTAATAGGAGATAATGACTTAATCAAATAAAATTGATTTATTTAATTAACAGATGAATTATGATGAATTTAATCAAATAAGGGTTGTTTTATTAAATGATTAGTAAAGGAGATGATTCAGGATGAACTGGTGTTAGTGAATTTGGATCAGGTGCATGGGATCAATCAATATATTTTACATGTCTATAATCACCATTTTGATAATCCCTTAGCTTTGTAAAATCTTTTTCAAAAGGATCTTTAATTACATCATAGGGGCTCTTATAGAAAGCATTCATCCTTATGATGCCCACTTCAATGTCCATTATGGTTGTCCATTCGTTCTTTCTAAATTTAATAGCCTCATCATTTTTCAAGTTTCTCAATATATCATTTGTGTATAAGAAATCATGATATATTCTTGATAGGTTTTTATCCCTTCTCTTTGCATGCACAAATCCTTCAGGGTCAAAAATCCTAACCTTAGTAAAAGGTAACATAAGGTTGTTTACCATAATTCCAAATTTCTCATACCCTTGAGGGGTAATAACCTTAAAGTAAGAAAAATATCATTGGGAACTCACTAGAGTACCTTTCTTAGGCTTTCTGAACAACTCATAATCCATAAAATCAATCTACCATATTAGTTCCATAAAATCCAATCCGTCATAAACATGCAGTGGCAAGCAATGTGGTGCCACCTTAGATCCATAAGACCTGATTAGAGTATACTTTGGGTGTAAAAACTAGTCTACCCAATTATGATTTGTAGTTGATCCCTCTGTATCCTTTGGGTGAATGATATTTTTGATTGTTGGAGAGAGCCTGTGAATAGGTGCTACACCCAAAATTTCTAGGATACCAAACCTTACAACATTAGCAAACATGAAATAGTTGGAATTGGGAAAATCTTGATCCCAAATATGTGTCCACATTTGGAATGACAAAACATTGTTCTCATTGTCCCTCAATCTCAATTTCAGCCTTCTTTTCTAGCTATAATCACCCTCATATAGAAGCATATGCATTAATAGAGAATAATGTGGGAAATGCAAAGTTAGAACCTCTTTTTCAAATTAATGAAATCCTAATGCATTTGTTCAACAACATAGGTGGCATAATCAAAATCAGTGTTCTAATTATGAGCCTGCATATCCACTATCATCACCAATAGGTTAGGGGATATCTTCACCTCAAAATTTTGAGCCAGAACTTGATTCAGGCAATGATAGGTGTTCTTGAAATAATCCACAAATTCTTCACATTCAAAGGACTTGATATTTTTAGGGAGAAATGTTTCCTTTCTCTTTCTATGCCGAAAAAGTAGTCTATTTTTGTATGCAAATTTATTATACTCATATTCACCATATAGATCTGCATGCTTAATTTTTATAGTATAATTTGGATTCAAACGAAATATCTATCGTTTGTCACCTCAAGAACTACATCTTCATTTTCACTCATGATTGCTCTATCAGTGGGATCATAGTGCCTACCAACTCCATCATCACATCCACTTCCACAAACACATTAAGTACAACCAACTTCCCTAGGTTGAGTCCCCACAAGTAACATGTTGGCTTCTTAGAATGATTCCCATTAAAAGCATAAAAAAATAATTTCCATCCACTATGAGGCTGGGCTAATTCTCCATTTTCACTAGCATTGTCAATTAGTCTGGTCATCATGACAACTTGACTTGTAGGTCTCTTGCCAATTTGTGACCCTCCCTCCTTTACTTCTCTAGAGGTCTATTCCATGAGCCTCTCTTGTTTTGTCTTTGAACTTATAGACCTAGTAGATGTCATAGGGGTGTTTTTCATAGGGTTAGATATTGTAAGTGGCTTCGGCTTAACCGGAGATGAAACATCCTAGGTTTTAACCCTTTTAACCCTTTTTTTCTTTGGTTTCCTTTTAGGTCCAATGTTGGATTTACTGAATTATGGCTCACTCATATTTGCAAAGTGGTAGGACAAGGGTTTACAATTGTGTCAATTAAAAATACCTACCCAGGTATAAAAACTCAACACACAACATTCAAAATGAAGTATTCCCAGATTTTACACAATACTTACCACCCCAATTAAAGATACTCAAATGAATAATTCGTAAGCAAGTTACCTCCCAAATTCCCTACTACCCTTTCAGAATAGAATAAAATAGTATTTTGGATAGGAAGAGGTACACCAATTTGCTTATCCAGGTGAGTGACTAATATAATTGTTGTTGTGATTACTTGTGGGAGCTTTCCACACTACTTCTTCAACTTTTGACTTTCTTCTCTACACCTAAGCAGTTCCAAATGTGTGAAAAACAAGCTAGCTACCTTCCTTATGGCTGGGCAATGGAACTTATCACCATTAATTATTTGATAGAAAGCTCATATGAGTGAACTGACATTTATATGTTCATATTCAAACACTGGTCGTTGATCATTTCATTTTAAAACCACATTAATGGTTCCTCTTTTAGCTCATACTTTCTTTTCTACTTTAAATGATGTCCTTAGGATTTTTCCATGTTGTCCTTTATTCAGTAGCCATCATTGATCACTGATACATTTCACCTTTCACAAATCCCATCAATGATGCTAGCATCTATGTGATGAGATCTAAATCATTGAATTTATAACCCATCCTTGATCATGTTCATCACCAATCACATAGTGCTAATTCACGCTTCAAACCCCAGATCATATTGATGATAGGAGATAAGGTGACAAAACAAGATTGAGACACACATGCACTTGTGTGAAAATCAAAGGAAGAAAATACATCACTCACAAGAGAAATTAAAATCAATGAAAGAAAGTTTGAACAAATGACACCATCGCTCATCACTATTTTGAAACTCAAATCTTGGAATGAATCCATGATGAGCAATAGGAAAAAATATAAAAAGAACCAAGGGTCATCGCTCATCAAAAATTCTCCTCATAAAAATTTCAATAAAATAGTGATGATAAGGAAGCCAACAATAACACATAGAACACTTGCATCACATATTTCTAATAAAATTTAACCCAACATTTAAAACTTATCTGTGATACGCGAAACAAAAGAGAAAACCAATCATCACTCATCATTAATTTAAGCAAGACAATCACATACTCATTCATGATGAATGATGAAAAAAAATCCCAAAGGTTATCACTTGTCACTAATTCAACACTCAAAATTCAAGAGCAATTAGATATTTCCAAAACTTTCAATGATACAAATAGAAACTAGTTAATAGCGCATCATGTATACAAATCAAAATTTCTCAAAGCCATCCACGATGTGTGAACCCATGGAAACACCATTCATCACTAGTCACCAATTAAAATTTACATTTCAAAAGCTATTTGTGATGATCAATAAAGAGAAGCAATGGATGGGACTTAAGTGAAGACAATTTAGCATGTGCCCATAAGTTGTTTTAAGAAGGGGAACACCTAAGACACCATATAAAAGGGCCTTAAAGGAGCTAGAAAATATTATAGCAAAGGATGTAAAGGCCAAATAAGGTCAATAAAAAAACCTCATAAAATAAAAGAACATCAGACCTAGGCAAGAGGGACGGGTTACTCCATGAGTTCAAATCACACAAGATGTTTTAACATGACTGAAAATGGGCAACAAAAGGTCAATGATGAATTAGAACCTTGGAAAATATGTGAGCTTGAGAGTTATTTAAGGGTACCAAGTAACACAAAACCCTATAGTAGTGATGATAAAAAAAAACCCTAAGCCCCCAGGATGGAACAAGCAAAATTTTACATGATAAATACAACTAGAATAATATTCAGGGGTTCCATCACCTAGCAAGAATATGATCGATCAACCATAAAGGTCAATGATTCCAACTTGAAGGTTCCACCTTGAAAGAAAGACACCCATCGCATTCCCGACAAACTCTTCTTGAAGAGATTACTCAAAAATACAAACTACCCGAAGCGAATAGATGATGTGTCAAGTGAGAGGGCAATCTCAGATTTGTGAGAATAGATTTGAAGAAAATCCATGCCTAGCTGACGCATGCCCTAGCTTTCACCTAAAAAGTAAATGATATATAAAATCCATACAACCTCCATGTGGTACATTGCATGCCTTTAGGAGCAGTCTTCACTTTTGAGCATAGATTCATCCCAAAGTCGAAAAGACTAAAGGCTAAAAAACAAAAGGATTAAAGGAAAATTTGCTTTACAGTAAAAGTATATTTTAATGAAGAGGTGAGGGATCTATTGGTTTTATTTTGTTTTCTAGAAAGCTAGAATAGCTTGGTAATGGTTGTAAGTGACTCTATCTCTAGTTCAAATACATTGAAATTTGATAATGTCATTGGTATTATCTGTAGTGAGTAAATGCAACAAAAAAGCATATGTGAGACTTCAACATCGAGTAATGCTTTTACTGTAGAGAATAGAAGAAGAAAAAAGGAGAGAGGGAAAATCCCAAAAAATCATGGGAAGTGACAAGGGAAGTCAAAGAAAGGAAAATCTAAATCCAGAGGAAAAATGGATTATTGGCACTATGGAAAGCCAAGACACTTGAATGATTGTTGGTCTCAAAAAAGAAAATAAGATGGAAAACATGATGATAGTAAGGAAGCTAATGTTGCAAGTAATAAATGTGTTGCCAAAAATTGTATACTCTTGAAGAAAGAGACAATTTTGTGATTAATTTGGTCCTATTATAGTCATCTTGCATTAATCACCCCTAAAAAACTATTTTTATAGACCCCTAATGCTCATAATTTTGGAATTTAAGGCCTATTCCACTCACAAATAATACAAGTCTTGACAAGCAACATTCACACCACTCAAATATTATAAAACCCACCTCAAAAGTCCCTAGTGGGACTAAGTCACCTAGGGTGGTGACTTAGTCCCTTTTAAGGTATTTTTCACTTTTGAGCCGGAAAATCACCGAGCTAATTCAAATTCTTGAGGGATGTTGGCCTGTGAAGTTAAAATAATGAATAATTTGGTGTTAATGCATATAAATACATGTTTTTAGGTCATTTTTCACATCTCCTAGTCAATTTTACACAGAAAATTCATAAGTCAAGTGTTGAATATCTTTCACAAGAAGATTCATTAGTCTTTTTGTAGCAAAGTTGAAGCTTTAGGGTAGTAAGCTAGGGTTTTTGCAGGTATTCAAGCTCACTTTTTGTTCAATATCTTACATTGCAAAGGGTTGATCATGGATGCCTATGGTGAATCATGGGGAAATCTCGGTTGAGGAGATGCAACTAGCCATCAAATCACACCTAAAGACTTGTTTTCAAAGTGATTCCATCTTCCATTTTCTCTCTATTTTTTAGATTTAAGGTTTGCATTTCATTTATATTCATTTGAAATGTTGTATGGTTTCATAGATTGAAGTCTTTCATAATTCAAGTTTCATTTAATCATCTTATTCTAGCACATTAAAATAGGGTTTTTTCTTACTTCAAAATTTCCTAGTCTTAGACACACTTAGGGCTAGGTTTTTATTTAGATTCCATTATCTGTCCAAGGTTTCAATGCCAACTAGGGGTTTAATAAAGGAAAATTTCCAATTATAAATCAATTTATACTTTGTTTTGTAGGTATTTTTACTAATTTAGATTTGGGTTTCTATAAAAAAATAGAGTACAAACTCTAGGCTTCCATTTCCACTTTCAGCTGTGTAGAAAATTCTAAGTGGACTAAGTTGCCAACAGTGGTGACTTAGTCCCACTATACTAGTTTTTCAAATATTTTTGCAGTTTTAGACATCCATTTGGCATAAACAACTTTCAAGATAGTTTACCTAACCTGGGACTAAGTTGCCCAGCTTGGTGTAAGTGTCCCAGTGGCTCAAAAATTAAGTATTCCATAATTTCAAAGATCTCTACAATCTCACTTCTACTCTTCATCAATTTCCAAGTGCACAATTTCATTTTAACATCTTTATTTTGTTCTTTATTACATTCATTTTTTATATTTTTTGCATATCACAATGTGTTTTCAAACAACTTGCATTTCTTAGATATTACATTAATAAGTCATTCATTTTATCAATTTGTTGCATTTAGGTATTGTATTTAAGAATATTGCATCCATTATTACATTAACCTTGAGTGTAGACATTAGCATTTTGAGTCCATTTCTCTCCTTTTAGGTGAAAAACCTTAGAAGAGTTAGAGAACCCTTCGACACCCAAAATCAGTGTCCACAATAAATTCTAGGATGATTTAATTCTATGTTTAGATAATGTTAATGATTCCTGGGTAATAGATTTAGGGGCTTCATTTCATGCCACACCCTATAGGAAATATTTTGTAGATTATGTTCAAGTTGATTTTGGATAGGTATATTTGGGTGATGATGAACCCTACCAAATTGTTGGGAAAGGAAAAATAAAAGCCAAGTTGCATAATGGAAATGAATGATTACTATAGGAGGTAAGGCATGTTCCAAATTTGAGAAGAAATTTAATCTCTGCAGGACAACTAGGTAGTGAATGATGCATACTTACATTTACAAAGAAAGTTTGGAATGTCACTAAAGGTGCATTAGTAGTAGCTAAAGGTGGAAAGATAGAAACATTGAAATTTTTGTACTAATAATACTTATTCTACCTTAGCTACTATAGAAATAGTCACTACTGAGATAGTTAGAGCACTTGTTGTAGGGATAGAAATAGAATTATGGCACCATAGACATGGGTACATGAGTGAGAAAGGGATGAAGGTCCTTCACTCTAGAAATTTTCTACTAGGTCTAAAGTTGATTGACTTGAAGTTCTATGAAAATTGTGTTTATGGAAAACAAAAAAGAGTATGATTTCTAAAAGTTGGGAAAGAGAATAAGAGTGAGAAATTAGAGCTCGTGCATTTAGATGTATGGGGACCAAATCAGGTATCTTATCTTGGTAGCTCTTGTTATAATGTTACTTTTATTGATGATGCAACTAGGAAAACATAGGTGTATTTCCTAAAAAAAAAAATTAGAAGTATTTGAAAATTTCAAAAAGTGGAAAGCTTTGGTTGAGAATGAGATAGGTAAAAAGTTGAAGTGTCTTAGATCTGATAATGGAGATGAGTATTACAGCAAAGTATTTGAAAACTATTGTTCATACAATGGAATCTGTAGGAAGAAAATAGTTCCTAGAACCCCACAAGAAAATGGTGTGTCTGAGAAGATGAATAGGACCATTATGGAGCATGCAAAGAGCATGGGATTGCATACTAGACTACCCTTACAATTTTTGGTAGATGTTGTACATACCACTGTTTATTTAATAAATAGAGGACCTTCAAATCCTTTGGATGGTGGCATTCTAGAGGATGTATGGATGAGTAAAAAGGTAAACTATTTATTTTTTAAACCTTTGGTTCTTAAGCTTTTTTCCATGTTGATATTGAAAATAAAACCAAGCTTGAGGCTAAGTCTAAAAAAATTACCTTCATTGGATATGGAGTAGATGAATTTAGTTATTGGTTATGTGATTATGAAAATCATAAAATTATTACGAGAAAATATGTTATTTTTATTGAGAAGGTACCATGTATAAGGATCAGTTGTAGGAAAGGAAACATGAAAAGGCCAAAAAAGAATATGTGGTGTTGGATGAGATTTCAAAAAATAAAATACTAGTGGTACCTGATGCTCAGCAACAAGAAGTTATCCAATAGACTCTTGCGAGTGTTAGACATTCTACAAGGATAACTAGATTTCCAAAAATATTTTCTCCATCATTATATTCTATATTATTAACTGATTCTGGTGAATCTGAAGGTTATGAAGAAGCAATGCAAGTAGATACGAAAAAGAAATGGGAGCTAGGAATGAAAGAGGAAATGGATTCCTTGCTGCAAAATTAGACTTGGGACTTAGTCTAATTGCCTGCAAGTAAAAGATCATTGCAAAATAAATGGGTTTATAGGTTGAAGGAAGAAGATGGAGACAAGAAAATATGTAAGGCTATACTTGTGGTAAAAGGTTTTGCAAAGGAAAAAGGTATATATTTTGATGAAACATTTTTTCTGGTTTTAAAGATGACTTGTATTAGAACTATTTTGTAAGTCTTGTGGCTGCAAAAGACTTGCATCTAGAACAATTAGATGTGAAAACAACATTTCTCCATGGGGATTTGGAAGAGGAAATATACATGTAGCAACCATAAGGACATGAGGTCAAGGGTAAGGAGGAATTTGTGTGAAGATTAAAGAAGAGTTTGTATGGCATGAAGCAAGCACCTCGGTAATAGTATTTGAAATTTGATAGTTTTATGGTTAAGCAAGGTTACAAAAGATGTCATTTTGATTATTTTGTTTATTTTAAGAAATTGGATAATGGAAACTATATTATCATGTTGCACTTTATGTTGATGACATGCTTCTTTTTGGGTCTAATATGCATCATATTAATGAACTTAAGCAAAAAATAGAAAATTTATTTGTTATGAAGGATTTGGGTGCAACAAAAGAAATCCTTGGTATAAGGATCACATGAGATAGGACAAATAGAAAATTATTTTTGTCTCAAAGTGAGTATGTAGAGAAGGTATTGAAAAGCTTCAACATGCAAAATGCAAAAGCAATTAGTACACCTTTTCCTAGTCATTTTAAATTGACTAGAGAGATGTGTCTAAAGACATAGGAGGAGGAAGACAAAATTTCTAAGATACCATATGCATCAACAATTGGTAGCTTGATGTATGCAATGGTATGCACAAGGTGGATATTGCACATGCATTGGGAGTTTTGAGTAGGTATATGAGAAATCCAAGAATGGAACATTGAAATACAATATAATGGATTATCCGATTTTTGAGAGGTACTACTTCAAAGAAACTATATTTTGGAGGAACAAATTCTAGTCTAAAAGGATATGTTGACTTTGATTTGGTAGGTGATATTGATAGTATGAGGAGTACTATAGGGTATTTTTTACTATAAGAGGTACTATAGTTAGTTGGATTTTCATACTGCAGAAGGTTGTTGCACTTTCAACCACTGAAGCTGAGTATGTTGCAACTACAGAAGCTAGCAAGGAGATGATTTAGTTACAAAATTTTCTAGAGGAATTAGGACAATGATAAGAAGACATCCTTTTGTACACTGATAGCTAGAGTACCATTTATCTTGCTAAGAATTCAACTTTGCATTAAAAAACTAAGCATATATAGCTCAGATACGACTTCATCTGGTTAGTTTTGGATGATGGATAGTTGAAGCTAGAAAAAATTCACACAAATGAGAATCCTGCAGATATGTTCACAAAGGTAGATACAAAGGAGAAATTGATCTCCTTATCAGCTTTCATTGGACGTCATGACTGATAATGGTGGATGTAAGAAACTAGCCAAACATATCATCTAGTGAAAGTTGCAAGTGCAACGGTGCCATCCAGGATCAGTCTCCAGGTGGGAGATTGTTTGGTGTGGAGCCTGGTTAGTCAACAAGTGGGAGATTGTTGGTATGTGGCGACTGATTATGCAAATATTGTAAATTCATAATGTGCAACCCCTAAAATTTCTTTCTGTTAACACATCAAAGTATTTTTCTTACAAACACATCAAGTGAAAAAAATGACTTTGTAAAACCCTAATTCTAGAAGCTTCCAAAAAGCTTGTTATAAATAGTTGGGATGTATGTTGCGGCATGACATTCATGAGATTGTAATCTATTTTACACTAGAAAATAAATTTGTTGGATGTTTGAGTTTCTATGTATGTAGCCCATATTGGGTGAACCATGGTAAATTTCTATGTTGATCTTTTTTGTATTATTCTTCATTGTTATTTTTGGGTTATTTAATCTGCATATAATTGTTAATGTTTATTGCTTCAATCTGCCTAAACTCTAACAATTGTTGTGATTAATAAAATTTACCATTGATTCTTAATCCCTTTTTATTTTCCAAGTCATAAGGTTTTTCATTATAAGAATTTAAGATTATAATTAAAGTGATTTACATGGTTTAATTTTTTTTTCTATTATTTTCTCATTGAGAGGAAATGACCCCCTACTATTATAACATGAGACTTATTAATTGAAAGTACCTCTCTCACCTATCAATAATGAATGTAGAAATAAATTTTGAAAAGAGTTATCTAAGAATTAGAAAAAAGATGTAAAGAATAAAATTTGACGAAAATCTTTAAAGAATAAAGAAAAATTGAAAGTACCTCTCTCACCTATCACTAATGAATGTAGAAGTAAATTTTGAAAAGAGTTATCTAAAAATTAAAAAAAAGATGTAAAGAATAAAATTTGAAGAAAATCTTTAAAGAATAAAGAATAAAAAATAGAAGAGAGTTTTAAAGAATAAAAAAAGGTTTTTCAAAGAATAAAAAAAGTAAGAATAAATTTTGAAGAAAGTTCAAAAAACGTTTCTTGACTGTTCATCAAAGGAAATTATCAAGCAGATTCTTGTTTGGGGTAGCATGTGAGAGAGATGGGTGAAGAAAAAGAGGGAAGCGAAGGGCAAGGAAGAAAGCTTTTGGGTAACTTCTCAAAAGATGCCAAATGCTTTGTAAGTGGACTATCTTTTCTAAAGTTTGAAAGTTCACATCTATTGTCTTATTCGGTCCTTCCACCTCTCGCTTAGTTTCCTTGTACTTTCTCTTATGATAAACGAAAGACTGTAACAAAGTCATATTCTAAAAATATTATGTACTATATTCGCACACGATGCAGGTCCTTGACTAGAATTCCAGGGAAAAACATTAACCGGAAAGCAGCAGGAAAGCACCCTCCACAAGGTTTGGCAGAGAGAGCAGTACTAAGCGCGGATGAAACGAGGTAGAAAAGGAAACGAAGCCTCCGCGCAACAACGTTTGGGTACGTGCCGTCCACGAATAGAACACGCCCAACTACGACGAATTTTCCATTCACAGACATTACCGCTATAAAGTATGAAAGACTTCTTATTTCAATCAACGAAATATTTGTATGCTCAAGGTCAGTTGTTACTTTCTCCGAAGATGTCTCAAACAGTTGTGTTTGTCAAGAACTGTGATGCTTTAGCCAAGAGCATTCCAGTTGATATTGAAGCGCTGTTGTTATTGCAATGCAACGGTTTGAAGCCTGAAGAAGTTTACAGTGATGACAAGGGCGGCGATGGTATTATAGCGGTGGCTATGATGGTGGTGTGCTTGAGTTTTCTGAGTATATTTATAGTCCCCATTGCGCTTGAAAACGAGCTTGGCTTGGTAGGGGCGAGAGCAGCCATGGAGAGCGTGGAGTTTCAGATATTTGCGGTGATGGACTCTCTGAGTTTTTTCTCTTCAATAGGGGTGGTGATGGTGATGATACAGGCCATGGGTATGAACACCATCACACCGGCTTGTATGAAGAGATTGAGGAGGATGTGTAGCACAGTGACACATGTCGGAATGGGATCTGCCGCTATTGCCTTCATTTCTGCAGCCACTGCACTTACGAGACGTTTCTAATGTTTATATTGTAACTCTTTGAAAAACATTGTATTAAGACAAAAGATAAACGTTTATTTTAGAGCTGTTGGGCTGGGTCGCGGGGACATTCTGTTGTATTAAAAAAGAGATAAATGTTTCTTTCTGTTTATAGTTCCTTATGTAATGCACGGACCTCATAATCCAGTGTTTATTTCATAAATTACGTCAATGCTTTATTAATTTAAGAAATAAAAGTACACATATTAGAAAAAAAGTTGGCAGATACAAGAGCACATCAGAAGAGTCACATGGACCAGGATCCGAAATACAGTGTAAGTAATTTGATGGGTTTTTAAGACTTCAAATTAAAATCCACTTATACACTAGACAGTAGTTTTGGGCTAGAATTATTTGAAAATATGGATGCTCCACTAAAAGTAATGGTTTCCCGACAGTTCAAGTATTTTTAAATTACACTTACAAAAGTTTATATTGAGCCATCTTTCCAGTTTAATACGTAGCGTCCCACTATGTTGTTGGTTGAATATATACAGATTGGTACAAGGATAAATGAAAGGTACTACCTAGGTAATGATGGCATGACTGTAGTAGTTCCACTCAATCTCAATGGACACTTGAGTATTTACCTTGAATATGACAAATCATTTAGAATCTACGTACCATGTCAAGGGTGAAAGGACATCATTAAAATCGAGTAACTGTAGTCCATCATATGAGCCATGACCTTTTAATATTGCTTCTCTATGCTAATCCATCGAACGGGCATCTGATTTGCGAAAACACTTGGGTTTCCACTACTAGATGATAAAATGAGTGTCTCACATTTCTACCATACTCTTTTTCTATGCCTTTGATTTTGAACTTTCTCGATTCCATACATTGATCCTTACGGTGGTTTACCCAATTGTATGAATTCCATCTATACTATTATAAGTCATCATACTATTTTTTAATATAGATACGTAAGATTTGAACTTAATTAAATTTGATGGCTTGTTTCTTCATGGAATTTCTTTCCACCTACGATATTCAAGTCCTAGGACAAGAAGAGGCTCTTGAAAGACCCCGTTGTACAATCTACAAATATGGTCATGAATGAGAATGCAATAAATCACTAATTTGACTAACGATTTTATTGTGCTAAATTAGGTCTAAATTAGGAACATAAATACAAGGAAAGTTTTGAAAGGAAAATGTAGTTTGCTTTATCTAATTGTACTGTCGTAAATTGTCATTTTTAACAATTTCATTTTATGTTTTGTCCCCCTTACTTTAATGGACCTAATCGAACACCTAATTTCTTAAATTATGCATTCTAGGGTCCATATGTACTATTTTCCGAGAAATTACAAACATTAACCAAATGCATCATATTGATATTTTGACCTCCACACTTAATGAGGACCAATTTTAGATATGTCGGTGTCGGTATTTTAACATTCCAAATTCAAGTTGCAAATGTCGACTTTTGGGATTTAATTTTCAAGAAATTAGAGAAATGCCTATAAATACCTAGTTATTGCATCAATTGAAATCAAAGTGAAATGATCTATACCAATAAGTGAACATTGAGAGCATTACCAAGCAAGTCAAGAGTAGCATTTTAGAGCTTTATAGCAGCAATTCAAGATCCTAGCATCATGTAAAATCTTGTGTGAGTTCATATGTGTTTAAATTATAACTTTTTGTGAAGGCTAACCCTTGTTGTAGGTCTTTGAGTAATTCAAGCAATCAAGAAAGCAAGGTCCAAGACCTTGAAGTGATGTGTATGACTTCAGTCCTTCAAAGAAGTCATTGAAGGGTGGTTAGTTGTAGAACTTTGTTTATTCATCATTCCTTCCTATCATATATCCATTTTATCATTGACATTTCCATTTGTGGAAGTGGAAAAACTAACACGGGGTTTCACCAAGTTAAGCCACTAAATGGCACAACATTTCTTCTCTTTGTGAATGTGAATATTTCAAGTTTAGAGAGGATTAAAGGGAATTTGAAGATAAATTATTCATTCTTGCAATTGAATCCCTGCATCTTGTCAATTCATGAAAAATAACCTACAAAATTATCTGATAGTGATCTGACAACTTTGGAAGCGAAAACAGGGGTCGTTGATCTGCCATCTATGGACTACAAAAATAAAACAGAAGAAGCCTAAAAGGACCAATACACCTTTGGGTGACTCTATCCTTGTATTCAAAAGAGCAACAACTTTTCAAGACGGGTACACAGTCCCCTGCCCTTCCCAAATATGTATGTAATTCTTTGTTTTAGTCAGTTATTTGTCAGGATCTTGTATTTTGAATTTTAGGGCACATAGTCTAATTAACATACCTTTTGAAATTTCATCCTAGATTTATATTTTGTATTTTTTTTCTTTCTCATTTAGGGTTTCACTTTTGCATCCTAAAAGACACAAAAATTCAAAAAATTGCATATCATTTTACATCATAGATTGCATTAGGTTTCATTTCAGTCACTTCGATCAGATCTACATTAAAAATTGCATTCATAATTTTCATTTGCATTGTTACACACTTTCATTTGAATCACATTGTCTAAATTTGAACAAATTCTAGAAAAATACTCAATTATAGATCTATTTGCATAAAAATAGAGCACTTAGATAGTCTAGTAAACATTTTGTTTTTTAAGTTTTCAGTCACCCTATCAAGGACTTAGATGTCCTCAAGTGCCTCTATCCTCCTATACTTGATTCAAAAATTTCTTTCACACATCTATGTCTTTGTGTATTCAATTTGTTTGTGCTTGCAAATCTCCATTTTGAAATTCTTAATTGCATTCATTTAGTCATCTTTTATATAGCTCAGAAAAGTGAAAAAGTGAAGAAAACTGCATTGTGTTGTTTCAAAATTGCATCAAAATCATCATTTTCAGATATAGGCATCTTACAATTAGTCAATTCTTGCATTTTAGATCAAAAAAAATTGTATTCAAAATTGTCATTTATTGGTCACACATTGCTACACACTTGCATTAGTGTAAATTAAGAAAAATTTGAAAAAATATTTACCATCAAACCTATCTAAAACCAAACCTAGAATCCTTAAGCAGGATCACACGTGCAGTCAAATTTTGAATATTTAAAAAGTTTTCCCAAGATACAAATGCCCTTGGGTGCCTCTGTCCTCCTACTATTGGCTCAACCAACTTTTACAAAGATATTTTCTACTGTATTTTGTGTCTACTTTTGTTGTCTCAATTCTATTTTTGAATATTTTGTTTTGCTTAATTGATAGTTTAGTGTTCATCTCAGGTACACTTAGTGTTTTGAATCTCACATGAGCTTCATGGATTGGCGTCCAATTGCCTATACTTCAATGATATGTAGTTGTAGACTTATGGCATCCAACACTATTGCTACATCCATTGTGGATCTCAAGTCTTCTAACTCTTCCATGTAAAGTGTTGTCAATACTCAACCCATTTTGGACTCTATATTAACATTACCATACCAATGCCAACTTTACAATTGCCTATTTTCATGGATATTGAAACTATTGTTACCCATTTTGTTGAAGAAAAACTGAAACAATTAGAAAAATATTTAGAAATAATTCAAGACTATGTGAGTACTAAATATCTAGTTGGTATAGTGGTCTTTATAATAGATAACATGAGGAAATTGATTAATGATTATCAAGGATTAGAGGTTTTGTGTAGCTTAGCCCATATAGTTGATGATATTTCCTATAATGGCTAGTTGCACTCAAGCTTTGGTGTACACTCAAATTCAACGAGGAATTCAAGTCTCCCTCCCTACAATAATACCCTCTATTTCAACATACACAAATCAAACTGTGGCTTCAACAATACAACAAAGCATTGGAATAACTCCAAAATTAGGCCTTTCCATTTAGAATCTTTATTATTTTGGGTCCTCACATATGACACCTCAAGTTTCATCCCCTTGTATAAATTTTCAACATAGTAGTCAACCAAGCAATTACCTAATCCCACCATATTAGCCACATTCCCAAAACATGTCAACAAATGAATTGATTATTAACCAAATTTTACAAAAGATAACCTCACTTCAACAACAAATCTCAACTTTGAACCAAAAATAAAAGGAACAACCATTGCAATATGTTAAAAGAAGCCCATTCTCACTTGAATTGTTAAAAAAACCAATACCATAAATCATAGAGATATATCAATTTGACAAGTGCAATGATAATGGATACCCTAGCAATAATATATCTGTACATACAGACTTATGTAGTGATTTTATTTTTGAAGATAAACTCTTGGCTAAGCTCTTTCCTAGGTCATTGAAAGACATGGCCTTAGAATGGTTTTGTTCATTTTCGAATAACTCAATCCACCCTATCAATAACCTCGTTGATGCATTCCTCCAATATTTCCAGGTCAACTTTGGACCTATAATTACATTAACCGATCTAGTTAGATGTAAGTGGAAGCAAAATGAAAATTTCATAGACTTCATAGGCTCCTATTCATTGAGAATTCAAGAGAATTCAAGCGCAGATTATCAAGTAGATTCAAGCATCATGTCAAAGTCTTCATGCATCATCTTTGTTTTTGAGCTAACAATTGTGATGTAGGGTTTCATGATTCAAGTTATCATTTCACTCAAGATCTATCACATTCAAGCAAGAGTCAAAATCTACATCCATTGGAGCCATTTCATACATGTTTGAAGCCTCCTATTGCTAGGGTTTGGTGAGTTGCAACACCTTATTTTTTCATTCATAGTTCTCTATTCCTATTTCATTTCATTTCAAGGTTTCATTACCAAAACATGGTTTGACCAAGGAAAACCCTTTTCCACTAACATAACAACATTTTGATCCCTCTTTAGTGTGTGTTTTGTAGGTTTAGGTTGAAGATACATTGAAGAGAAATTTTGGAGAAAGTTTTCAAAGTTGTCACAATGCATTGGAGATACTTGGAATATTTGTACAAGTTGCAAATCAAAGTTTCGGATCCGAAAATCAATTGGGAAGCACAAACGAGACCTTGAAAACCAAAATTCAAAATTTGAAGTTCCAGAAAATCATAACTAGACTGATACACCAGTTTTGGTGTATGAGTCCTAGTTTAGGTCAAAATTCAATTTTTCATAGATTCGGATAACCATTTGCTAGATTCCTATTTATGCACAGAAACCCAAATATGGGACTAATTCACCTAGCCTGGAATATGAGTCTTAGTCAGCATTAAAGTTAGAATTTCTAGCATTTCAAAGCCTCATTCAATCTCCTTTAAGCTTCTAGGTGCACATACTCCATCCTGTAGATTTTTATTTTGTTTTACATACTTTTCTAGGTCATTTAGTCAAGCATTGCATCATATTTAGGTTAAACATTTCATCTTGTATTGCATTTTTCTTTCTGAGTCTTAACTTGGTGGTGAACCCCTCATTTGCTTACAATCATATCCAAGGACAACCCTATTGCAAGATCTCATTCTCTTTTGCATTGAGATCTCTAGGGTTATCCTTGAATGCAATAATTGGAAAGTGGGTGTGCTCTATGTACTAAACAATACGAAAGCACCTATCCCATTTTTTTTTGTTTCATTTTGGTGAACCTTCATTTAGAACATCATAATTCTGAGTGCATCATCCTCCTAGATATTGCTTGCATTAACATTACATTAGGGTTTGCATTACTTAAGTGGAATTCTAGGGTTTCTTAATTGTGCATTAGTGAAAGTTCATAAAGCTTGCATTTTTGCATCTTACATCATTGAAAATCATACAAAATATGCATTTGCATTTAGTTTAAAAATAATACAACATAAAAAGCATAAAAATCAATTGAAAATTTCTAAAAATTTTGAAAAAAATCCTCATTGGGACTCATACACCCCTTTGGGCGAATCAGTCCTAGTGTAGATTTTGCATTGCATTTTTCATAATTCAAAGCTCTATTTTTGTACTCCTATTTGTTATTGATAACTTTCATTTCTATTTTACAATATTTCTATTGCATTCAATTCATTGCATCTAGTCTAAATTAGTTCATCTTCTACATTGCTTAAATTCAAAATTGCATCAAAAAAATTTCATTTCACATTATTACGTAGTTTAGAATCTAAAATTTGCATCATGGATATGTGATTTGGTAAGCTTTGTATGTCCTTGAAGTCCTTAGTGGATGCGTCATGTTGTGCTTTTGGAAATGACCCTAATAAAATTGAACTAACTCATGCTCTTTCAACTTCTAATGCATGTCCTCCTCGTGATGTTGACATCATTAGAGAAGATGATGAAAACATGAATAAGTTCCTAAATGATTTTCTTAACAACCTTGAAGCTAATGCATCCTTTTACCCATCAATGGAACAACCAACATGCCCTATAATACCACCTCTTGAGATGTTTGGTTACTTACATCCTAAAACTGAGACAAGAATTGAACCTAAGTTCCCTACAATAGGTGGACCTAGTTCATCTAAGCAACTAAACACTCAACCATTTTATGTTAACAAAGTGACAAACACTCCCATCAACCTAGAAGAGACATATGGAAAAGGATTTACAATTTTGAGTAAACAAGGATGCAATATAACAAGTGCACATGAAATTCATCAACTCTCAGAGAAAAGACCAATTAAAAATATAAAAGGGTTGGGATATCAAAATCCTCCTCCTTATATGAATTTCCTCCTTCCCAAAGAACAACCAATGATTCGTAACGATGATAAGGATGAAAGGATCATCTTAGGTCCTCCTCCTTAACATTCAACTAGAGAAGTTGGTGAATCTAGAAAAATCTTTCAAATTCCTTATCCTAGATCTGAAAATTGGAAAACATTACAAATGCTTCTTTGTCATGGTCTCATAAAATTACCACCCCATTCTAGAATCAAATTTCCTAAAGATAACAAAAATTATTATGCATACCACCGAACTATTGGTCATGGTAATAATGACGGTCATGCCTTACAAAGTATATTAAATAGATATGATGTTCACACAAACATATTTAACTCTCTGATTTCACCTAACCCTTGCAATAATGCTTTGGATTGGAAGGCTTATGTTTCTAAAATTGTGTGTACAAACATCTTTCCATGCTTCACAAATTGCCACATTCCAATAATTTCCTCTGCAAATTTCTTCCATAGCTTCAAAATTTCATCTTCCAAGAATATCTTCATGCCATATCTTAAGCACTTCAATTTTCTAGGGGTTGTTAGATTTCTTGTTGTTGTTCCCCTTAAGCTCATTTCTAGGTTTAATTTCCAAGTGAATTATCTACACCAGAGTGAGACACAGATGCATTTGAAGTTCCTAATTCATCTTTCTTCTCATATTCCTCTTTCCTTATCCATATCTTTTTTATTTCCTTCTTAACTTTGGTAGGATCAGCTTTCTTCACGGGTTCATTCCACTTTACTAGATTAGACTATTTTCCATTCTTACTTCTGCAAAATCTTGAAATATGTCCAAGCTTGTTGCAAAAATAGCATACAACACTTCTCTAACTTTAATTCATTCTTGATATACACTGGTTAGCCTTATGTCCAAATACATTGCATGTGTAACAGTAGCCATTGAAACATTGAAACATTCTACAAGTATTAAATCTATGAATTCATCATCTAACTTCTACACTCAACAACTCTATGTCCAAATTTTTTGCATGAAAAAAAATTTCTAGAGAAGGATCCAACATTCTTGTTCATTCTACTCCTGCATTCTATTTCCTTATGTCCAAATTTATTACATGAAAAATAAATAACATTGAAAGATGGGTACCTTTGAGCATTTAGTTGTCTAATAGGAGGCCTTCCTACATTGCTTCTTTGATTTTAGAACTGTCTTCCATTTCCTTGAGTCTTCTTTTGATTTTCAACCTTGTTAGGTTTATAATTTTCCTTTGAACTTTTTCCTTCTTCAAGTCCCAAACCACCTTTATCCTTAGAAGGTTTTTGAATTGTAATCAACTCATCAAGCATTGTAGTACTAGTTTTGAATTTTTCCTCATAAGCTCTTTCTTTCTCTAGCTCTAATATTAGGTTTACCACCTCTTTTTCAAGATTTTTTCATTCATCAACTTTTCTTTGTATCTTAGCATTTAGAAAATCCTCAATTCTTTTCTTTTCTTCCACTTGCACATTCAATTTGGTGATATCTTAATTTTCCTTCTTCAACTATTCATTAACTTCTCTATCTTTCTTTGAACTTCTTGATTTGTTCTCTCAACCTTTTGATGCATTCATTTGCTTCTCCTAGGCCTTCCTTCAGACTTGGATTTTCATTTTCAACTCCGTCAAGGTCTTCAAGAGCAGCTTTAACTTCTTCTTTGTCGAACATGTAGTCATCTTCTTCATATTCAATTGCATAAATTTCTTTTGGAATGACACATTTTGTTAATATGAATGTGTTCAAACTACAAGATCTTCCTCAAGCTATTAGGCTTTTCAAAAGGAATTAGGCTTTGATGCCAATTATTGAACACCCAAAACACTAAGAGGAGGGGGTTGAATCAGTATTCTATTAAACCATTTATTCATAATCCAACCAATAATCAAAACATATCTAACTACAACTGTGAATCAAAACACATGAAAGAGATCACAACACTACATAACACATGAACACCAAGATTTTTACATGGAAAACCCAAAAAGGGAAAAACTGTGGTGAGGATTAGCTCACAATATATTATATATGGGTATAGTATAATACATGGGCTCACTATTAGGACACATTGTCCTTATAAGGCTCACAACCTAAAATAGATATAGAAAAAAGACTACTACATAGCTAAAGTTTGAACTGATGTAAAATTCACCTTCCTTGTGCTAATTTCAGTTCCAATAAAGTTTTGAATACAAAATAATGCTTTGCTTAGTAGTCGATCAACAATTATGCTCTTATTTTGATCTCACACCTCTGAAATTGCATGTTCGCGTAATGTGAGATCTCTCACAATTGATGTGCCACTTGTGCTCTCTCATCCATCATCACAAATCAAAATTTTCTTGCATATAAATGCTTAATTACATCTACATACATCAATTAGGTCTTCCTAATTAGATGTAGCAAAAAAAAATTGAAAATAGCTTTGTCAGCTTCACACATGACTCAAAAACTTCTTCACACTTAAATCAAGCGTGTAATACATAATTTCAGTCGCCATTGACCTAAAATAGATCCTACAAACATCTACATTATATGTTCAATATTCACAACACATATCATGTATTAGTTCAGCCAAGAATTGGACCTAATCACAAAAACTTTCAATCATTCATACACTTCTCCATGTAAGTAAAGTTCTTCAAGATTCAATCTTTCCTCAAATCCTCACTTAGCCGACATTAGTAAGTCTAACTTTAGAACTGCAATACAAAAACATTATTTTCAAGGAAATGTGAAACCTATGATGCAAAGCATCTACATAATTCAACAAACTTCAAGGGTACTTTAGACTCAAACCACAAACTAAGAAAGTTAATTTCACATTCATCATTAATTCACTTAAACTGTCAACAAATTCCACTTGTTTCCACATTCCTAGAAGGCATCAATATACCAAATCTTACTTCAACACTTCCATTGGACCCTAAAACACTTTAAACATCCTCATATTAACTAAATCAAAGCAAAACCTTATTAGAAAACTCAGAACCAATCAATGCATCCAACATTCACCAAATTGCACCTTGACTCCAAAGCACTAAAACAATAAATTTTGTCTCCAAACCTTTACCAAGCCCAAATTCAGCTTAACCATCATTATTTTGACAAGAACAAACCAAATATACTGCCTTAGAGCTTTATATTATTAGATTCACAAATTGTTGTACTCAAAGACCAAGACTCTTGTACTATTGCAACATGGATAAAATGGGTATACAATTCAATCCAAATTGAATCTCCATAAACAAATTATTGTTTCAGGAACCCATTATTGTCAAATTTAACATATCACAAACTTAGATACTATTATTTTGGAAAGAATATCTGAAAACATGACGGTATCATAGCCATTAAGCCCTAATTAGGCCAAAAATACAAAGAAAGTGGCATTAAATCAACTTCAAAACACCAAATAACCGTAGAAAACATCATAATAGGTTTCAAAATTTCCAAAACATCAACTTTTAGGAATTGAAAGACTCAATATTGCACCAAATAACAAAACCCTCATGTAGGGTAACTTTAAGCCAAGTATAGTAGGGGTTTATTGAAAATTAACTTTCTAAACCTCAAACCTCCTTGTAAGTGCTTCAACCATACTTGAATGGGTCTACACCAACTATACAAACTATCTCCCAACCTTCTTCTCTTCCATTTCTTCAAACTTCAACTTGTAGGCATCACTTTTTGCATGGAAAACATAGAAATTATGTGAGGGAACCAACATAAACCTTGAAATATAACTTCCCTAGTACCTGCTATCATGAGCAAAACAATTAAAAATCTATCCTAACCCATTCCACTAAATTCCTATGCCTACTTTGGTCAAATGGGTCCCATATACAAATTAGACTCTCAAACCCTTATTTTTGAGGGTTATAGGCAATTTCTTGAAAAATCTACTCTTGACCACTCTAAAATTAATGTAGCTCCTTCAAATAACTTCCAATAAGTAACTAACAATTTCCCTTATGAAATCTAATCAAGATATTGGCCTATGAAATACTGCACTGACCATACAAGGTTTGAAATCTAAAGAGAAAAACTAAAACAAATGCAAATAAGAGTACTTTTATTGCAAAAATTCTTCAAGATACAATGCACCAATCCTTTTCTCACCCTCACAATGATTTAAATAGATGTTCAAATCAGTTATAGAAACTTCCCCATCATCTTGAACTAACCAACAATCTTCCTAAACAACATGACCCTTCATCTTCTTGACTTTACAACTTTTTTGCAATTTTGCAACTTTTGTATCTTTGCAACAAAATGACATTGTTTGCAATTTTAACTTCCTTGACCACCTAAGGAAGTATTAAAGACTTGAGTATATTTAAATGGTCCCACACATGGCCATTTACATTGCTTTTCATGTTGAAACTTCATATTTTACATAATTGCCTTATATAGGCATATAGTGCACAAGGTGCTCTTACACCAACCTCCCACACTGATATACTACACAAATAAATGATTGTGATACACAAAGTTAAGCTCTATTATACATAACTTCCAACATATTTCACAAAACATCACAAAGTCTTGATTTTACCTGAAACTAATAGACTTCAAACCATGGTTAAAAATGTAGTGAGATCACATAGTGCGATGGAGTGTGGACCCAAAAACTGATGCACTGAACCAAAAAATAGTTAGTAGAATCACTTATTTAATATCTTGTACAACTATATTCACCGAACCAACTGATACTATACACATATCTTCAATAACACTTTCAAATCATACTAGGATGATCATAACATTGTTGACACAAATGAAAACACTAGATCAAGTAGAAGTATGTAGCTCATGCTTATGTTGCCAACCTACATCATCAATGATAGACTTTCCAAAACTTCCAACACTCTCCTTCTTCCAACAATCTCCTTCTCCCAAACAATTGCATCATTTAATATCTATCTAGCATTAACAAGAAGCAAGAGGTGAAAATTATTTTCAAAAGAAAATAAAGAGCTTTCAAGAGTAGTATTTTAGAGCTTTATTGCAATAATTCAAGATTCAAGGATCATGTCAACTCTTATGTGATTTCATATATGTTCATGTTATCATTATTTGTGAAGGCTAACTCTTTTGTAGGTATCCAAGCAATTCAAGAAAGATCTAAGACCTTGAGGTGATGTGCATGACTCCAGTCTTTCAAGGAAGCTATTGAAGGGTGGTGAGTTGTAGCACTTTGTTGATTCATCAGTCCTTCCTATCATTTATCTTTCTATCATTGACATTACCATTATGGAAGTGGAAACACTAACATGGGGTTTGATAAGCTAAGCCCCTAAATGGAAAAAACCTTATTTTATTTTTAAATCTATACATTTTAGGTTTGGAGGAGATTGAAGAAAGTTTTAAGATTATTTATCTATTGTTGCATTCAAAACATGACACCTTTTCAACTCACAAAAAAACACTCATCGAATTTTGATATTCATCTAACAAAATTATAGAAAAAATCAAGAATATCAAATCCAACATTAGAGGACTATGAAAACAAATCAGGAATACCCCTAGAAGGACATAGTCACCCTTGGGTAACACTAGATCCTCCTATTCATATTATCTCTAAATTACAAGATAGGAACACAAAGATCCGCCCTTCTCAGATCTGGTGGAAAACTTTTATTATCATTTTTTGATTGTCAAAAACTTGCATTTTCATATTAGGTCACATAACCTAATTAGGTCAATCAAGGAAAAAAAATCCCAATTCATATCCAACAGCCAAAAATATGCATATCTATGTTTGATTGACTCACCTACAAGGTTAAAATTCAAACTAATCACCTTGTTGATTTGCATCCTAATGAAACCCTAGAGAAAAATGAATTTGATCCTGAGTTCTTTGCATTAGACATAATATCACCTTTTTCTATGTTTCATCATCGTGTTTTACATTTGCATTAAATGTCTTCATAGTGTATGCTTTTTGTTTGCCAAAATTGTAATATTTGATACTGCTTTTTTGGATATATCTTGAAAAGAAAGAAAAAATAATATAATATCAAATCACTTCAATGTGTGACATCTAGATATAAAAATATGAGAGTTTATGAATTTAAGCTTATAACTTAAGATCGATTAAGAGAGTCTTGTTTTTTCCTTATTTGTAAACATAATGATGTAGGGGCACTCCCCTTCATCCTAATTATGATGATCTAAGAAATGACTAGAGCTAATGAATAAAAATATTAAGGTTAATCATGACACAAGTATATAACCGTACTACACCTAGGGAGATGAATATTAAGGGCATAACAAGAAATGGGGAATTTGAACATTAGAGTTGTTCATACAAACATCAAGATCAAACCAAGTCAATTGTGAGTGACACAAAAGTCAGCTATAGAGATAAATTGAAAATCTCGAGATTGAATATGATGTAGGAAAGTAAGTGTGAACGAGTGTACAATAATGATCAGTAAATGATAAATGTATAAAATTGATGTAAGCAAAGTAAATAAAGAAGAATAAAGATTGATCTTCGAACCAAACAGAATATAACACTAATCAATATATTATTACATTAAAATACCCAACAAATTAAACACAAAAGTAAATAAAAAATAGATAAATATTGTAGTTTCATAGTCATGACACAATGGTCTATCTCATTTGTTTAATTTTCAAAATCAATTACTTGCCCCAGGCCCAACAGTACTTGGGACATCCTCTACATTGACACATACTTTAATAATTGTCCTCTTACTCCCTTGCTTAACACATCAACTCACTAACCGACCCGACCGCTGTTTTCCATCAAGCAGTGGAGTGATTAAGCAATTCTGCGTTCGGAATGTGGAGAGCGCACCTTTTTTTCTTGTTATTTATGCTTCTTATTTTAAAGAAAAAAATCATGTTATGGTAATCATGTGGCCAACTTTTATCTTTGCTTTCCACTGTGTAAGATATGAAAGGAGCCCAACTCAGCCGCATTTCGAAACCTTCCATCCCTACCACAGCCCGAGGTTTTATTTGTTTCCTGTCTCAAAGATTACAATGCACTCTAATCGAATACCCCCAACCTCAAAACAAGTAATTTAATGTTACCTTCAACTTAAATTTTGTTCAGTGCTATCTGGAAAAGAAGTGAGTTACTGGCAATAAGAGGTACTTCGATGATTCATCATAGTCACTTCAATGGAACGCTGGATTCGTCACGTTACCCAGCAGGTTCCTACATAGTGGCTGGAGGGTGCGCCATGCTATTCTTGGTAGCCATTGCTTTGATTCTTCTGCTCTGTTCATACTGGAATGAAGGTCCTACTGATGGAGTAGCTCAATCCTCTGAGTGTGGTAATGGGAAGAATGAGGTTACAACATGTTGTAAGGATGAGGAGAAAAGCGTCTTGGTTGTCATGCCTGGGGAGGAAAAACCCATTTTTCTTGCTAAGACTGCTTCTTTCACAAGTGAAGAGCATACTGTAAATATAACTTCTCTCACAGACAGAAATTCTCTTTCTGACCAGTTTAGACTGCATTTTAATTGAATATTTGTTTGAATTGACATGAATTATGAACCAAAGTGTTGAAATTTGATAGTTGGAAATGGTTTTTGTGGGTTGTTTATTGGATCAACATCCAGACCATTTTTTAACATTGTAGAATCTGATACTTGAATCGTGGACCTCCTTGGTCTGAATGACAAGGATCGCAATTTTCACTGTAAACTCTAGAGAATCAGATTTGATGTTTTTATTATAATTCTTAGGTCCGTCGGTTTTCTTGTACAGTTTCACTAGAATCGTTTGGTGCTAAGTGTCAGTTTTACTTTTAAATTCATCTCGCGGTACTCTGATATATTACTTTAAAGAAAATTAATTTAGAATCCATTCGTAATAACATCCATAAACTCAAAAAAAAGGTATCACAGTAGTGATAAAAAAATATTTATGGACCAAAAAGTATGTTCAAGTGGATGCAATTGTAAAGAAAAAATTATATAAAAAAGTAAAGCACTAAACCTTACTGCATGTGGAGGGTTTTTATTATCAAGCTGGATTCTCGATCACATTTAAATGATTCTTGGTTATTTAGAAATGGGTTCCAAAAGGAGTTATAATGTAGAGGCTACTGTTAAGTAGGTTGAATATCTACATTTTCACGAAGAAGAGAAATTGGAAGTGGTGGGCATATAAATTTATCTTCACTTTTTGAAGTAGGCATTCAATCATATCAATAAGAGGACATGGAAGTGGGTTGACCTTTTTAGAATATAGAGACCAATCAATATGTTTAGTAGGACATGGTGGTGAACCTCCAATATTGCCTCAATAGTGTTTGTTTGTGCTACAACTATAGCCCCTCTCTCTCCCATTTGTATGTTAGAGATAATATGTGAAAATTCAACAATAAATTGAGTGGAGCTACTCTTATAATGAGAAAACATGTTATACCTTGCATACACACTCTGTTTTCTTTTGACTAAAATGTAGTCCTTTTTTACTTTCTTTTTTCTTTCCTTTCTTTTTATATTGTGTTTCTTTTTTATTGACCATTTCTTTTGTTTTGTTCTAGGGATTTTTTATTCCCTGGGTTGTTTTGTGTTGTCTTTTTCAAGATTCGAAACTATTCAAGGATTTTGGACTTTTGCCCAAACATTTGAGTTCCTACTAGATCTTCAGACCCAGTTTTTGTTTTCTTTGTTAGGTTTTGAAACTTTGGAAGGATTTCAAACTTTTACCCATGTTGCCATCATTTTTAGCCCTACCCCCTAAAAATATTCTTCAAAACACTTTGGATAATTTAAGGATTATGTTTGTAGATCTTTAACCAAGTTTTCAAACCTTGTCGGTCACCGACATGGTTTTAGAACCTACATCTTTCTCGAAAAACTTAACTTTTTGAAGTTCATGGTTTGGTCTTTGAACTTGGAAGATTATAAAGCACTTTGTAATCGAAGAAGAGAATCACATGAGAAAATACTGAAGTAATTAAGAGTTTTGTGATATTATATAAATTTTTTAAACCTTTGTCAGTCCTGATAGGGTTTTCAAAACTTCTTCACCCCTGTCGAAGTTTTAAGATAAGTTGTAATTATTTCCTAAGTGCTTTTCATAAAAGACTAATTGGAAAATTAAAAAGTTTCAAGTTTTTTTCATATGGCGAAACAAAGGTAGGTTTCTACAACAATGGCAGACTCCAAAAAAAATTCAAAACATACTCAGAAATAGTCACCCGATACATTTTAAGCTAAAAAAGTGCTTCATTATTGAGGATGTGTGTAGAAAAGAAAGATCGCTTACAAGAAAATACAATTTTCCATTCATTCAATGTGAGCATAAATTAAAAATTATGAGTAGTAAATGAAAAGTAGACTGAAAGGTGAAAAATTGGTTTGCTTCCTCTCTTAGGTTTTAGGACCTAAAATGGCAATTTTCACTTTCATTCAAGAACAAACACTTGAGATCTCAATGGAAGAGGGTTGTTTTAGGGGCTGAATATGATCTAATAAGGGGTTCACCACCAAGTTTATACATCGAAAATATAATGAAATGCAAAACCACAATTCAATATAATGACCTATAAATCCAAATAAAACAAAATAGAAAAGTAGTGAAATAAATGGTGTGCACCTGGAGATCTGGAAGTGACTGGAAGCAACTCTGAAACACTAGAAAATTTGACCTTTTGACCTACTGGGACTCACTTGCCATTCTGGGTGAATCATTCCCAGATCTGAATATTTGCACAAAAGTCTATTTTGGGAAAAAGGGTATCTGAATCTGCAAACAAATATGTAAAAATAATTAAATATCAAATCACTTCAATGGATGGCCTCTAGATATAAAAATATGAGAGTTTATGAATTTATGAATTTAATCTTATAAGTTACGATGGCTTAAGAGAGCCCTTTTTTCCTTATTTATAAACATAATTATGTAGAGACACCCCCTTCATCCTAATTACGATGATCTAAGAAATAACTAGAACTAATAAATAAAAATATTAAGGTTAATCATGACACAAGTATGTAACCATACTACACTTAGGGAGATGAATATTAAGGGCATAACAAGAAATGGGGAATTTGAACATTAGAGTTGTTCATACAAACATCAAGATTCAACCAAGTCAATTGTGAGTGACACAAAAGTCAGCTATAGAGATAAATTGAAAATCTCGAGATTGAATATGATGTAGGAAAGTAAGTGTGAACGAGTGTACAATAATAATCAGTAAATGGTAAATATATAAAATTGATGTAGACAAAGTAAATAAAGAAGAATAAAGATTGATCTGTAAATTGAACCAAACACGAATATAACACTAATCAATATATTATTACATTAAAATACCCAACAAATTAAACACAAAACTAAATAAAAAATAGATAAATATTGTAGTTTCATAGTCATTACACCTAGGTTTATCCCATTGGTTTAATTTTCAAAATCAATTACATGCCCCAAACCCAACAGTACTTGCAGCATCCTCTACATTGACATGTACTTTAATAATTGTCCTCTTACT
The DNA here is from genome assembly GCA_007258455.2 of Sequoia sempervirens. Classification (NCBI taxonomy): domain Eukaryota; kingdom Viridiplantae; phylum Streptophyta; class Pinopsida; order Cupressales; family Cupressaceae; genus Sequoia; species Sequoia sempervirens. The sequence goes on along the minus strand of VDFB02364480.1, from coordinate 12,817 downwards.
TCCTTGCTTAAGACATCAACTCACTAACCGACCCGACCGCTGTTTTCCATCAAGTAGTGGAGTGATTAGGCTATTGTGCGTTATGAATATGGAAAGCGTACCTTTTATTGTTATTTATGCTTCTTATTTTAAAGAAAAATGTCATGTTATGGTAATCATGTGGCCAACCTTTATCTTTGTTTTCCACTGTGTAAGATATGAAAGGGGCCCAAATCAGCCGCATTTCGAAACCTTCCAACCCTCCCACAGCCCGAGGTTTTATTTGTTTCCTGTCTCAAAGATTACAATGTACTCTAATTTAGCATATCCAATCTCGAAAAAAGTTATTTAATGTTACTCTTTCACTTAAATTTTATTCGCTATTCGAAAGAAGTGGCTACCGGCAATAAGAGGTAAATTTCGATGATTCATCATAGTCACTTCCAATGGAACGCCGCACGCTACCCACAGTTCCCATTAAAGTGGTTGAGTGGGCGTGCCATGCCATTCCTTTGGTAGCCATTGCTTTGATCCTCCCCGCCCGCCTTCATAATCGGGAATGGTCCCACCTATGGAGTAGCTCAACTCTCCTAGTGTGGTAATGGAAGAATGAGGTTACATCATGCTTCTCTTAAGGATGAAGAGAAAAGCTGCCTTAGTTGTCATGCCCGGGAGGAAAACCCACTCTTCTTGCTACACCCAGCTTTCACCAGTGGTTACATACCTGCAGAATATAACTTCTCTCCGCACACAAATTCTCTCATTCCCACCTTAAGACCGCACTTTAATTGAATACTGCTCAACTTATACACCATGAACCAAAAGTATTGAATTTGATCGCTGAAATGATCTTGTGTTGTTGATTAATTCCGTGACCATTTTTTAACACGTAGAATCTGATACTTGAGACTGCAGACCTCCTTGATCTGAATGACAAGGACGAATTTTCATCAGAACTCTAGAGAATCAAATTTGATGTTTTATTATAATTCTTAGTTCCGCCGGTTTTCTTTGTACGTACTACCAGAATCCTTTTTGGTGCTAAGTGTCAGTTTTACTTCTAAATTCATCTCGCTGTGTACATTAATCGATATATTACTTTAAAAAAAAAAAAAAAAATAGAATCCATTCAGAATAAAACATCCATAAGCTCAAAAAGGTACTACAAGAGGATAAAAAAGATATTTATAACGTGCATGTTCGAAAGTGATGCAATTGTAAAGAAAAAATTATATAAAAAAAAGTAAAGCACTAGACCTTATTTAAGTGGAGGGTTTTTATTATCAAGTCGGGATTCTCGGTCACATTTAAATGGTTTTTGGTTATTTAGAAATGGGTTCCCAAAGGAGTTATAATGTAGAGGCTACTGTTAAGTAGGTTCAATATCTACATTTTCACGAAGAAGAGAAAGTGGAAGTGGTGGGCATATAAATTTATCTTCACTTTTTGAAGTAGGCATTCAGTCATATCAATAAGAGGACATGGAAGGGTTGCGAACTTTTAGAATATAGAGACCAATTAATATGTTTGTAGGACATGGTAAGAACCCCCAATATTGCCCTTTAATAGTGTTTAGGCATAACTACAACCCCTCTCTCCCATTTGTATGTTAGATAATATGTGAAAATTCAACAATAAATTGAGTGGAGCCACTGTTATAATGAAAAAATATGTTATATCTTGCATACACACTCTGTTTTTTTTTTTTTTTTTCCAATTCTTTGACTAAAATGGAGTCCTTTTTTACTTTCTTTTTTCTTTCCTTTATTTTTCTATTGTGTTTCTTTTTTATTGTTCATTTCTTTTGTTTTATCTTAGGGATTTTTTATTTTCTCCCTTCTGTTTGTTTCTAGGTTACCTTTCAAGATCTCGAACTATTCAAGATTTTGAACTCCCCGCCCCAAAAAATCCTGAGTCTCCTAGATCTCTCTTCTCATACTTCATTCTCTTTGTTTTCTTCTTAGGTTTTAAACTTTGAAGGACATCTCAAACTCTTACCCATGTTTGTAAATCTGGCTTCTAGTTCTTACCCCTAAAATAGATTTTCAAAACACTTTGAGGAATTTAAGGATTATGTTTGTAGATTTTAGTCTGTTTCCTCAAACTCTTTTGTCGGGTTCAAATTCCACATGCATTTCTAACCCACATCTAAAACTCTAAAATTTTCAGTTCATGGCCTGGTCTTCTTCAACTCTGAGAGAGATTATAAAAGCACCTTTTAATCGTAATAAAATATAGAATCATTACGAGCAACACTCAAGTAATTAAAGGTTTGGAGGTATTTTATAATTTTCCAAAACCTTTGTTAGTCCCAATAGGGCTTTCAAAACTTCTTCACCCCTGTCAAAGTTTTAAGATAAGTTGTAATTATTTCCTAAGTGCTTTTCATAGAAGACTAATTGGAAAATTAAAAAGTTCCAAGTTTGTTTCATATGGCGGAACAAAGGTAGGTTTCTACAACAATGGCGAACCTAAAAAATTCAAAACATACTAAAAAAAAATAGTCAACCAAAGACATTTTTAAGTTGGAAAAGTGCTTACCATTGGAGGATGTGTGCGGAAAAGAAAAGATCACTTACAAGAAAATACAATTTTCCATTCATTCAATGTGAGCATAAATTACATGTTATGAGTAGTAAATGCAATACCTTTATTTTGCTTCCTCTCTTAGGTTTTAGGACCTAAAATGGCAATTTTCAATTTCTCATTCAAAAAAATAAATTGAGATCTCTGGGGCTGGGCAGAGGTTCTAGGGGTCATGATCTAATAAAGGGTTCACCAAAAAATTTATACATGGGAAGAAAATATAATGAAATGCTAAATGAAATGAAAACCATAATTCAATGGTAATGACCTATAAAATGACCTATAAATCAAAAACAAACAAAACAAAATAGAAAAGTAGTGAGATAAATGGTGTGCACCTAGAGATCTGGAAGTGACTGGAAGCAACTCTGAAACACTGGAAAATTTGACCTTTTGACCTACTAGGACTCACTCGCCATTTTGGGTGAATCATTCCCAAATCTGAATTTTTGCACAAAAAACTATTTCGAGAAAAAGGGTATCTAAATCTGCACAAAAATATGTAAAACACTTACAATGGGACTCAATCACCAATTTTGGCGAATTAGTCTGTTCCATTTTTTTGGGAATTTCAAGTTTTGATTTGCACTTCAACACCTACTCTTTCCTTCCAACTTGAGTTCCAGATCCAAGTTTAAGAAAAAACCTACAAAATAAAATATGGACTTGATTTGCTAATGGGGGTTTTCCTTGGTGAAACCCCTAGTTTGGTAATTAAAACTTGATAGAAATAATGAAATGTGCATGCAAACCCTAGCCTTAAGTGTTCCTAAGACTAAGAAATCTAAAACATGATGCAATCCTATTTTAAGGTGTAAGAATATGATGGAAGAGTGGAAATGTAAAGATGGATGACTCACTTGAGGAGATCTCTAATCACCCCAAATGAACCCTAATGATGCTTGTACCTTCCTTAGGTTGAATGTAGAGTGATAATGGAGGATGGAATCACTTAGGAAACAAGTCTTTAGGCTTGGCTTGATGTCTAGTTGCATCTCCCCAACCTAGAATCCATTATGGTTCCCCATAGACAACCATGATCGACCCTTGACAATGCTAGATTTTGAATTAAAGCAAGCTTGAAGACCTATAAAAAAATTTTAATACTAATTGAGCAAGATGCAGAGGGTGAACATGATGACTCTGATAGCCTTAATCACCTAGTGCATTCACTCTATCTATGGGGGGGAGAAAAGGTTTTCATTGAATTCGATGTAGTGGGTGAATGTCTCCATATTGTTGCTCTTCAGGCCAGCATGCAACAAGGTAATGGCTTGACCAAACTTATTACTATGTAGCGCACAAGTGATGCAAACTGTATCACAAATCAATCCCACACGTGGATGAAAAAAAGGTCCCCTTAAGGAATCTTCAACACATTGCAAATATTATGGGAAAACTAGATGCTCAACAACCTACAAACCCCATTCGAAAAGACTAGAGGTGTGTACAATGTTGTACAAAAAGTGCTCAAGCATATTGGAGTTATGAACATGCACTTGTGACATGAAGTGCTCACAAATAATATTGTGGATGACTTCCTCTTCCACATCGTTGTAGATGAGGAAGAATTCCTTCAGTTGGTCCATCACCAACTTGGGAACAACATTGCATTCAACACCTTCCATGACTAGGAAATCACTCTCCATAACCACTTCACTCGATGAGTTTGACATACTTGAAGAAGTAATCAACATTGTGCAAAATGAATAATGGTGAAGAGGATTTATAAAGTGATAAAGGAAAATTGGTGGAGCTTATTTGGAAGTAATTAATGCTGAAGAACCCATATATTTCTTTAAACCTAATTAACTCAAGAAAGGTGATGAGATGGAGATCTAGTGAATTAGATTCAAGAAATCCTCAAAATTTAAAGAAATTGCATGAAACAATCTTAGGTGGCCATCAATAATAACCAAAAAGTGAAGGTGGTGGAATTTTCGCATGGGAAAAGTCCACATGGTCTACTTACAGTAAGTGATGATTCATCCTCTTTTCATATCAATCAAGAGATGGGATGTAATCATAACCATCCCTAAAAAGGTTATTAATGAAGGATTTGTCATAATCTGACAAGGTTAGTTGGTTTTTGGCCAACCTTTTATTCAACTATGCAATGGTTAACATCCAAGGATCAATTTCAAGATCTTAACCATTACAATGTTAAAATTCAAATATTCAATTGTAAGATGGGGAAAGGGTCTGCCATTTTGATCCTCCTTGCACTATGATGCATGAGTGATAATTGATCTTAATAAAGGATCAAGTTTTGTAATTTTGATCCATTTGTCTATAAATGTTATTGTTTATGTGCATGTGATTATGAATTAGATGTTAATGTTTGTGAGTGATTTTGTGAACTTTCACAATTATTTGGATATTCCTTCCCTTTGAGGATGTGTTGTTCAGTGACATTTAATTCATTCTATTTTTAGTAAGTCATTGAAATGGTAGTGAGTCGAGTTTGCAAGCATTAGTAATATGATATGTGATTCACGATACTGATTGTTTTGCAGTCCATTTCATTTCAGCACAATAATTCAATTTCAATAATTTATCTTTGCATTTGTATCAAGGCTATGAGCAAGTGTTAGTTTCCTTTCCCACTTTCTAGTTACAATCATACCTCAAGTTTATCTATTAAAAAATACAAAATTATATCAGAAGAGGGAGTTGTAGCTCAATTAAAATTTAGAGGAAGATTACCAATGCAATGGAAATCTCTCCAAGTGTTGTTAATTGATGTGTCATTCTTGGGCATCATAGAGTCATTTTTATTTATTTTTTAATGGACAAATCTATTCACTAACAAATTTTAGGCAACTCTACTAGCGATAAATTGCAGAAAACTTAGCATTTTAGTATTAGAATTTTTAGTTTCATAGACTAGAGGTTTGAAAACACTTCTCTAAGTAACCTCTTTCATATGATGATCAAATATGTTGTTAGCACATGGAGGTATATTCCCTATTCTACATCTAGGTTTATATTTTGTCACTTCAGAACAAGAAGACATCATCTCTCAATTAAACACACCTGTGTGGCAGTGTCGAAGAAGTGTGGCAGAATATATGAGAGTGAGTTTTGTGCTTGAAGAAGAGGAAGAATTTTCACAACACCCAATGAGACCTATGGTTGAAAGGTTTCCTATAATTAAAATTGTGCATTACCCTAGCATTACACCCCAACCCAGTCATAACCAAAATCTACCACTAGTTCAAAGGGAACCACCTCAAAATTAATTGAAAACAAGAATTATCTCTATTCTGAGACTGTCACATCTATTAGAAAAAGAACCCTTAATTTTCAATTATAATTTCTTTAAATGGCCTCTTCATCGTCACAACCTTGGGGAAATAGTTTTGGCCCCCTGACATTGTCAAGTTAGCCTCCACTTCCTAAAAGATCAAGGGAACATTTCCCTATCTTTATTGGAGAAAATGCATAAGATCTTGAAGACCATTTGCATGCATGTCTTTTCTACTATATGTGCTTCCTCTAGCAATGTTCAAGAAAATGTTGTTGTTCATCTTTTCATTGCATCTTTGGAGGGTCATGTAGTGGAATGGTACATACAACTTGAATAGGGGAACATTACAAACTGGAATAATCTGAGAGAAATATTCCTCAAGAGATTCAAAATTATGATTGATGTGGGAGATCACTTGAAAACTCTCTTTAATGTACAAATAAATGAAGGTGAAAATGTGAGGATTCTTATTGATAGATTCACTAGGGCTTTGAATCAAATTCCATGTTCTAATACACTTGGTGAGCCTAAAATAGCAGCAATATTTATGCATTCTCTACCTCCTAGAGTTAATTTTATCTTAAGGAGGGGCATATTTGATTTTGAAATAGTAAAAATTGAAGCTATAAGGATAGAAGAAGAATTAGTGAGGCACTATGAAAACCTAGGTAGCAGATTTGTCCCCATTTCAAGTCTTCTTCAAAGAGAAGTCCTTAGTGTTATAAGTGATGATGAGCCCCCCAAGCCGATCCTTTCCACTTGTTTGTATCATGATAGGAAACATCTTTCGAAACCCATATGGAAAGAGATGTGAGAAAAGATGAACTCTCAAGATAGAAGAATGAAGAGTTGACAAATTAGAGGATGATGATGAGTTCTTTGGTTGCAACATCACAGGTTTTGATATTATGACACAAAATAAAATTGAACAATTGCCTAGTCTTGATACCTATGTAATTTTAGCAACTCATATTGAAAAGGAGATTGATGAAGAGCATCTACAAAACTCAACAAAACTTCAAGGGTACTTCTAACCCTATTCACAACTAAGAAGATCCATTCAAATAATCAACAATATTTCACTTAACTTTTCAACAAAATCCATTAGTTTCACTTGAAATTACAAGGCTAATTCATCAAATCAGGCTACCAACTCACCACAAGCCCTAAAAACAACTTGAACATCATTAATTTGATTGGTTCAAAACAAAACTACCATTGGAAAACTCTGAAACATCAATTCATTCAACATCCACCAAATTCAACTTGTTCCATAAGGAAAAAAGAGAACCATTCACTAATTCTTACTCCAATCTGTTGTCTAACCCTAAATCACTTTTATCATCATAAATTGACTAAAACAAATCCAACTACCTTGTGAGGAAACTATGAAACATTCAACTTGGTCAACATGCATATTCAAGTCACCATTTTGCTCCTTGATTCCACATTGCCAAATCATCAAATCAACAAGTTTTTCTTTCTAAACTCTTCCCAAACCTTGAGACATCTTTAATAAAATCACCTTTGTAGTTTAAAATCAAAAGAAAACACCCATATCACTATTTACTCAATTTCATATTCTTTCCTACGGTCATGACTAAAAAACCCTAGTAGTATTGCAAAAAGAACTAAAACAGGTATACCATCAAGCCCACATTGATTCTCCAATGACCGCATACCTTTTCAAGAACCCATTTTAACCCTATTTAACATATCAAAGCATAGAGTATGGTTGTTTTGAGAAAAAAATCATAATAAATAACTATATGTTGTACAAAGGCTTCAAATGGGCCTAAAATACAAGGCACCTACCATCTCTTCAATCCCACAACCAATGATAACTATAAATAGTCTTAGATCAATCCATGAAACTACAAAATCAACAATATTTTAGTCCTCCAAGTCTTTCTATAAGCCACCAAATTCAAACCCTTGTTCTAAGCTTACTAATGCCCCAAATAAGGAGGGTTTAATGAAAGTAATTATTCTAAACCTTTATTCAAGTTTCCACTACTTCAAACATCTATAATTATGCACGCACAAACTATAGATACCAACTCCCAACCTCCATGAATGCATTTACATCAGATTCCACATTGGGTTCATCAATTTTCATGGGAGAAAATACTGAAAATCTATGAAGGCAACAATATAAACATTGATATTTGACTTCCCCTACACTACACACTCACGCAATGGAAAAACAACCTAATCTTAATCCATTCCATCAATATACCAAGTTTACATCAGTGGAATGGGTGTTTACCACCCTTCTAGACTCTCAAACCACTTGTATTGGGGTTACACACAATTTATGAAAAGAAGGATTCACTCACAACTTATATCAATAAGATTCTCGCAAAGAAACTTAAATTGATATATTACACTCTATTCAACCTCAAACAACAAATAATTAAAAAAAATTGTGCTGTATAGGCCAAACAATAATGAAAAGGCATAAAGAAAATGTTGTTTCTGAAAAATAGGGTACTTTTATTATGAAATTGGTCTCAAGATACAATCCTTTCTGGCTTTGCTCACCTTCACCAAAATCTTAAAGATGTTTACAAATAGTTTAACTACCTGCCTATTCAACTTCAATGACATAACCTTCCATTTTCCCACTTGACTCTTCACATTCTTGTTTTTTGTATATTTTTTCCAATTTTACAACTTTGCAATTTTTTGCAAGTTGTACACTTTTCACTATTTTGACTACCTAGAGACCGATCAAAGACTCAAATACATTGGAAATGATCTAAACATGACTCTTTTACATGATTTTACATTTGAAAACTCAAAATTTACAAAAATGCTTGATGGAGACTTAACAATATCTTTAGGTGCTCTTGCACAAGAGACTTAGGAGAATAGTATAGAGGAGAACATTGTTTCACAACTTCTTACTTTAGAGATGGAAAAGAAGGGAGGAGAACCTACTTTCAAATATTATATGTGGAAAGGAAAATAAGTGGGAGTAGAGGCATGTATTGATAGGAATTTCATAAGGAGAACATCAGAGGTTTGCAAAAAGCTACAACTTCTAACAAAGGCTAAATTTATCTTCATGTTGGAAAGAGGTGTAAGTGATTCTAAGAACGCATGAGTCCCAGGTTATTTTAGAATTCATTCTGACTAATGATATGACCACATTTAATCAAGGGAGCAAGGAAGCTTATTTTTCCTCTTTGTGTGTCAAATGGTGCATGGTTAGTTTTATTGTCATCACCCATATGGCTCCTCTAAAGGTTGACATAACTAGAGAAGCAACTAATGAGATGTCTTTGAGTCTTTTCATCTAGAGGCTTATTCAAATCTTTATAGGAATAGTAACAAAGACCCCACATCATGTAATCCCTTTTTTATTTTCAGCCATTTTTTCTAAATGTATAGTAAGGATGTGGTTATAATTTTTTTAATGGGGGGTCATATTTTGCCAGCCTATGAATGACTATTTAAAATAATTTTTGTTTTCTTGTGTCAATAAGTGTCCCATACCCTATAAATAAGTTTGTTTTTTCCTTTCATTTTTTTGGTGTGATCTAATTTTTGTTGTGTGTGTGATCCTTTGATTTCTAATCTCAACTCTGTTTCCCAATGGATAAGGGACTTGTACCTTTGAGATTCAAGTCTAGGTTCATGTCTTCATCCTTCATAGTCCTTTTCCCCAATCCAAGCTAGATTTTACCAATAATGTTTAGCCCTACCCCCTAAAAATATTCTTCAAAACACTTGGGAGAATCAAAGGATTATGTTTGTTCCAGTCTTTAATCGAGTTTTGAAACCTATTTTGGTCATTGATGTAGTTTTACAACCTACATCTTTCTTGACAAGCTTAACTTTTTGAAATTCATGGGTTGGTCTTGGAGCCCAAGATATTATAAATTACTTTGGAATCAAAGAAGATATTTTCATGAGAAAAATACCAAAGTAATTAAAGGTTTCGAGGTATTTTATAATTTTTTAAAACCTTTGTCGGTCCCAATAGGGTTTTCAAAAATTCTTCACCCCCATCGAAGTTTTAAGATAAGTTGTAATTATTTCCTAACTTCCTTTCATAAGGCGTGCAAGATCAGCATAAATGTAAGTGGGCGATATAATGGTATGTGGCGGGTTGAAACTTATTTTTACCCAAAATTGATGAAATGAAAGGAGCTGGCGGATATTTCGCTTTTCCAACCGAATATAAAATTCATTATGCTTTACTTTGAATTAATAAATAAATTATGATCATTTATTTCCGAATCATGACTGCGTCCTTAATCGACAGGGATTAATGAAAACTGAGTTTTAAATGTACTAAGCGATTTTGAATATGAACATGCATCACATTCTATGTTTCCACATACTATAGAATTAAAAAAAGGAAAAATGAATATCATAATTTGACTGTTATAGGGAACATAAGAGTTTTTTATATACTCTTAAAATCATAACAAAAAACTCATAATTAATTACTTACTCTGGAAAAAGCACAAAAAAACATGCATCACAACGGTACATGAGTCCCCCACTTATATCTAAAATATTATAAAAAATATTATCATTTTATTGTGGTTAGGTGGTCGACAAACACCTACTTCTTATTTTTCTCCTAAATTTAAGTACCACTCCATTTGAAATTTCAAATTTTCACCAAATAGATTTTCTTTTTCTTTTAAAAAAACCTAGTAGTTTAGAACTACATTCGATTTGCTATAGATTCTATTCTTACATATTTTTGAAATAATATAGATAACTTATTCAAATTTTTATGTCAAGTTGCCTAACTCTGATTTTTCTGAATGTTTTGCCACTTAAGGGCCTATTTTTTCATGATGATCCTGTACATACCCATAAAAGAGAAGAAAATTAAAAAGTTCCAAGTTTGTTCTATACGACAGCATAAAGGCAGGTTCTACAACAATGGCACACTCCAAATTTTTTTTAGAACTTACTCAAAAATAGTTAGCCAATACATTTTAAGCCAAAAAAGCACTTCATTATTGAGGATGTGTGCAAAAAAGAAAAGATCGCTTACAAGAAAATATAGTTTTCCATTCAATCATCATGGGAATTTAGTGAAAATTATGAGCAATAAATGCAAAGCAAACAAAATATTTCCAAAATCATTTCCATTTCATAGAGTAATTTAGCAAGCCAAAAGATGGATATATATATATTTATATATAATTTATCAATAAATTTTTGTATTAGACTGCCAAAAAGTGTAATTTCACAACACATGGGTTTCAAACATTGAGAGTAAACATGAAGAATCTGATAGCCTCAATCATATCTTGTATTTTCTCTATCTATATGAGGGAGAAAAGGTTTTCATTGAACTTGACATAGTGGGAAAATGTCTCTGTATTGAACATTGCTCTCTAGGCCAACATGCAGTAGGGTAATGACTTTACTGTCCCTATCATTATGCAAAGCACAAGTGATCTAGATTGCATCACCAATCATTCCCACATGCAAATGAATAGAAAGTCCCCTCAAGGAATCTTCAACACATTTCAGATATTATAGGAAAACCAAACACTCAACAACCCACAAACTCCATCCAAAAATATCAAAGGTGCACACAATGTTGTAGAGAAAGCAATCAAGGAGATTAGAGTTGTGAACATGCACTTGTGACATGAAGTGCTCACCAATAATATTGTTGATGATTTCCTCTTCCACATCAAGGTGGATGAGGAAGACTTATGTCAATTGATCCAACACCAACATACAAAAAACACTGCATTCAACACCTTCCATGACCAAGAAATCACTCTACATAACCACTTCACTCGATGAGCCTGACATACTTGAAGAAGTAATTAGGATTGTGTAGAATGAACAGTGGTGAATATGATTTATAGAGTGATAGAGGAAAATTGGTGGAGCTTATTTGGAAGAAATTAATGTTGAAGTACACACAAATTGCTTTAAACATAATTAACTCAAGCAAGGTGATATGATGGAGATCTAGTGAATTGGATTCAAACAATCCTTGATATTTGCAGAAATTGAATGAAACAATCCTAGGTGGCAATCAATAGTCACCTACTTACAGTAAGTGATGATTCATCCTCCTATCACATCAATCGGGAAATGGGATGTAATCATAACCCTAAAAAAAAGGTAATTAATGAAGGATTTGTCATAATCTAACAGGGTTAGTCAGTTTTTGGCCAAACATTTATTTGACCAGAGAACAATTAATGTCCAAGAATCAATTTCAAGAAGATCCTAACCATTACAATGTTAAATTTTAAATATTCAATTGTAAGATGCGACAAGGTTCCGACATTTTGATCCCCCTTGCACTGTGATGCATAAGTGAGAATTGATCATAATCAATAATCACATTTTTTAGTTTTAATTTATTTTTCTATAAATTTTATTGTTTGTGTATTAATTATGAATTATATGTTAATGCTTGTGAGTGAGTCTATGAGGTTTGACTAGCATTTGAATATTCCTTCCCTTTGAGGATGTGTTGTTAAGTGACATTTAATTCATTCTATTTGTAGTAAGTGATTGAAACTGTACACAGTTGAGTCAGCAAGTGTTAGTAATCTAATTTAAGAGTCACGATACTAATCATTTTCCAATCCATTTCATTTCATCATAGTAATTTAATTTCAATAATTTCTATTCACGCTTGTAACATGGCTATGAGCAAGTGTTAGTTTCGTTTCCTACTTTTTGGCCAAAAGCATATCCTAAGTTTATATATTGAAAAATACAAAATTATATTAGAAGGGGGAGTTGTACTTTGAGGCTTTATCTCATTTAGGTTGATATCCGATTTGTGTTTCCAATTCCACCCTTTTCTTTCCCTTTCTTTTTCCTAGATAACATATGTGATTGATTACAATTTTAATGTCCTTTGTTTACTATTAAACATTTCCATTGGGAATATCATGTGTATCAAATAAGGTATTATGTCTTTGTACAATGGAGATAGTTTTTGGTTACATTCCTCTAAAGTTACCTCCTACTAGAAAATTAATTCTATTTACT
>VDFB02364479.1:0-94790 GCA_007258455.2 Sequoia sempervirens | reverse complement strand
TATACCATGGAAATGGTCTCTCAATTTATTAAGGAGACCCATCAGATATATTCAAAGGTACATAAAAATATTCTCCATTATATTTAGGTTGTACTTATAGTGTTAAGATTCACTAAGAAACAAGTCATTGATTTCAAATTTTTGGGCTATATAGATCCAAATTTGGTAGGAAACCTACAGATCACATGTCCACTTCTAGTTAAAACTTCTCTCTTAGCCCTTGTCATATTTTTTAGTTGTGAAAGAATTAATTTCCTAATTCTCTATATTCCACTTGGCCAAGTATCAAGGGGTTATGAATTTTCCATTGAACCTATTTTCCTTAAAAAAAAACCTTATATAGTTTGGTATCTAATTTAGATGACCTCTTGTACTATTTTTGGATAATTAGAGTGTTATTTATATTTCATAAAATTTAATCCATCATAAATAGATCAAGAAGATAGAGGTTCACATGCACTACATTCAGGAGCTTACCGATGGAGAGGTCATAAATCTTGTCCATTATTTGACTTTCAAGTAGTTTGTTGATATTTTTTACCAAATCCTTCATACAAAGAAACTATCTTCATCTATGAGCTTTATTGTGTTGATGTATAGCCGTGGGCTTCATACTTCTAGTGATGATAAGCAATAAATTCATATAGCTGTTGGCTATTAATTTATTGGAGATGACTTATTTACAATGTAAGTTATATTTTTATGAAGGTCAAAATCTTCTATGTATTTGCCACCTTTTGAGAGTCACACCCTTTCATGTTTGCGGCCAACATTGCATTTTAAAGGGGCATGTTTGTTTAGAGATCCATCGTATTGTATATAAGGAGGCACAGTTCATTCATTCAGATATACATTACATTCATACAAGTGAAGTGTGAATTCATCTACAGTAAAGTTCGATATTGGAGTTCAATATTATTCTTCTTAGAGATCGATCTCATTCTTCAAGGAGTTTGAAAGTGTGGTGTTGTTATTTGGCCTTGTGATTGGCCCAGTTGTCAAGCAGATTTTCTGCCCGATTCATTATAATATATGTAATATACTATTGGCTGGGATTTTCTCCCTCGAGGAGGGTTTTCCTAGGGTATTTGTTGTGTTCTATTGTTCACTATGTTGCATTGTTTGATTGCTTACATTTCTAATTTAAACAACCACATGGTATCAGAGCAGGTCTAAGAAAAGATCTAATTAGATTTGTTAAGTAGTTAAGTCAATCATTTCAAACCTTAGGGAAGATCTTTCAAATTGAATTTTGTGTGGAAAAAAGAATATGGTGACTGGTGTCAAGGTAGAAGATAGAATTGATGGAGCCACGAACTTCAACTCTTGGAAACCTAGGCTACTTATTGCATTAGAGGAGAATGATCTTCTTGATTTTGTGGCAATTAATATGCCCGAGCCTTCTGATGATACTGAGAAAATCTAGTGGAAGAAAAATGGCACAAAGGCTAGAAAGATCATTATAGACTCTATGATGGATCACCTAGTACCGATCATCTCTAAGTTGAAGAAAGCTAAAGAAATGTTTGATAGTGTAAAAGGATTTTTTGAGATCAACAACACCAGTAGAGCCCTTGCTTTGAGACAACAACTTCTCCATGTAAAAATGGATAAAGATGATTCAATCATCTCATTCTTTATGAAGTTTGCTGATTTGAAAAATTAGTTGAGCACTATTGGGGATATAATTGTGGACCAAGATCTTGTTATGATGGCACTTAATGGTCTTCCTCAAAATTGGGAACCCTTTATTCAAAGCATCAGTGGGAGATCAAAGTTATCCAAGTTTGATCATCTTCGAGCTGATTGTATTCAAGAAGAGTCAAGGTTGGCAGCAAGAGGAATTGGGCGGAACCATCATGATGTAGAAAATCAAGTTCTTGCTACACATACTTCTAGAGGAAGAGGCAAGGGAAGAAAGAGGTATAGAGACAGAGAACCATATTTTTCCCAAAATCGAAGAAGAATAAGGATTTCTCTCACATTCAATGTTTTAGGTGTGACAAGTATGGTCACTTTTCCTGAGGTTGCAAATCAAGGCCTATCTAATTTGTTTCTTCTACAGAAATTGACATAGGGACATCTCAGAAGGAGCCAAGTTCTAATGTTAGTTCATAAGGTTTCTTTTTCTAAAGAATAATTGGTGGATTTTGAGGAAGATTAGACATAAAGAGATAAGTATTTCATACCCTTGAATAATGTTCATGAATCTTTTATGTAGTTATTAATTCATGCTATAACATTGGGATAGTGAATCATGTATAATTCTATCATTGGTATTTCTTTGGGTTAGTTTTAACTATTAGTAATCTCTCTCTAAAATGCTTCCAAGATAGATTGAGAAGCAAGAGGGTTATGAGAGATTACATAGAGAGGAAGAGCTTGAGGCATCCTGTGAGGAATTCATGCCAACTGAAGAAATGATCAAGCTTGGAGTCTTAGCTTGCAACCATGGGACTGAGTTGGTGGCTGAAGACATCTCTTGAAGAGGAAGAACCTATTCAGGTTTTCATTGCGATCAATTTCTTCGAAGAGGAGGAATTAACATTTAGAGGGAGTCTAACAATTCATCAAATGCAACCTTGGACAAGGAGGTTAAGAGGTTGATGCTAGTACTTGGAGCTTCAGAGGGAGTCACATCATCATGAAGATCTGTTGTTAATGCATTTTCCTCTGAGATAGAGGAATTTGAGGTGTAAGACCTTGTTAATGCATTTTTCTCTGAGATGGAGGAATTTGAGATGTAAGCCCTTGTTAATGCATTTTCCTCTAAGACAGAGGAATTTGAGGTGTAAGACCTTGTTAATTCATTTTCCTCTAAGATGGAGGAATTTGAGGTGTAAGCCCTTGTTAATGCATTTTTCCTCTAAGACGGAGGAATTTGAGGTGTAAGCCCTTGTTAATGCATCTTCCTCTGTGATAGAGAAATTTGAGGTGAAAGCCCTTGTGCCACCCTCTGGGAGTAGCCATGGTGGATTTCATATTGAGAGACTCCATGACAACATCACGTTGAGAGACTCTGTGATGAATTCTTTGTACTTGTGTTTATCCACCCTCTGGGAGTAGCCATGGTGGACATCATGTTGAGATGATGATATCACATTGAGTGACTTCATGATGGGAACTTGTGCACATGTTCTTTTCCATACATGGGAGTAGCCATGATGGATGATATCATGTTGAGTGACTCCGTGATGAGCTTTTTTCACATATGGGTGTAGCCATTGTGGGTGTCATGTTGAGAGACTCCATGACCTGGATATCTAGAAGTATTCCTCCCTAGCTAAGAGGGAGTGTTGATGTATAGCCATGGGATTCATACTTCCAGCGAAGATAAGCAATAAATTCATATATCCATTGGCTATTCATTTATTGGAGATGACTTATTTACAATGTAATTTAAATATTTTTATGAAGGCCAAAATCTTCTATATATTCACCACCTTTTGAGAGTCACACCCTTTCATGTTTGTGGCAGACATTGCATCTTGAAGGGGCACATTTTTTTAGAGATCTCTCCATCGAATTGTATATAAGGAGGTGTGGTTCATTCATTCAGATAATACATTGCATTCATACAAGTGAAGTGTGAATTCATCTACAACAGAGTTTGATATTTTAATATCATTCTTCTTAGAGATCGATATCATTCAAGCAGATCGATATTATTGTTTTTGAGTTTGCATCAAGTGTGTTCTTATTATTTGGCCTTGTGATTGGCCCAATTGTAAAGAATATTTTCTTCCTGATATATTATTGGCTGGGTTTTTCTCCCTCGAGAAGGAGGGTTTTCCCAGGGTATTTTCTATGTTCTATTGTTCACCGTGTTGCAATGTTTGATTGCTTACATTTATGATTTAAACAACCACATATTGTGGTGTGGGAGGCTTCATCTTCTAGGGGGTTACTTAGACCCTAGTACCATGAGAATATCATGATTATAATTTTTCCACCAAGAGGAGGAGCATGATACCTTCAAGTGGGGACAACCTACTTCAAAGTTACCAATAACAAAGCACCACAAACACCCAAATGGGATTCCCTCATAATCCAAATGTTGGTACCTTGATCTAGCACCAACCTACAAAATCAAATCCACCAAGAGAGGTAAAGGAAAGTCTAATTTCATAATAATACAAGTGTAGGTGGTGTGAGAGAACATGGTAGTAACATTATCCACCATAATAAAATATCCTAAATAATTACCAATGCTTGTATAACAAGAATTACATAAAAAATAAAGCGAGAGATTTAGGAGGAAAATCCAAACTAGAAGCAAGTTTGAAGACTTTATGAGAGGATTATAAGAGGCCACTCAATCTTTGAGAAAGAGGTCATGTTTTCCTCAAAAATGGGAGTGACAATTATGAATATCATATCGATCATAAAATGACTAAAGAAATCATTAAAAAACCTTAACACAAGGTTAATTATGTTGGAATTGATGGTGAACCCTACAGCTCCCTGAAAACACCTGTAACTAAAATTCTTATCACAAATGAGAGATCAAAGAAACTAGTTTTCTATGAAACTAAGAAATAAATGATTGGTCCACATAAGCATCTAATATTGAGATTAACTATTAGGATTCAAGAAAATTGGAGCAATAAACATTAACAATTATATGTAAATTAAATAACCTATCTAAATAACAATGAAGAATAACACAAAATAGATCAACATAGAATTTAACGTGTTTCACCCAATATGGGCTACATCCATAAAAACTCGGCCACCAATGATTTTATTATCCAATGCAAAATAAATTACAATCTCACAAACACCATTCTACAACATACATCCCAGCCACTTATAACAAGCTTTTTGGAACCTTCTAGAATTAGGTTTTTATAAGGTATTTTTTCATTTGATGTGTTAACAAGGAAAACTTGACGTGTCAACAAGAAAAAAAACATGATATGTCAGTAGGAAAATCTTGATGCATTAACGAAAAAAATTTGGGGCGATGCCCTGAACCCCATTTCTTGTTGCAAATGTACAATATTTGCATGATTAGTCGTCACATACCAACATTACCCTGTAATTGTATTGAATTGAATACCTGGATTGATTACAAATTATAATAATGAATGCTTATAAAAACATAATTGCAAACCCTAGATGAGGATCTAATTAGGCTGTGACAATTTCCCTTATCTTATGCTATCAGACAAAGTAACCTATAAATAGCCCAATCTAATAATACAAAAATGCACCTAAGTTTATATTAAGTAATTAAATTAATAAGGGAACTAATAATTAATTAATGATTAAATAATTATTAAGTGATTATCGTAATTAGTCCAACACCCCACTTAAGATCAATTTGGGGAGAAGCTAAAAACCCTAATGAATAATGAAATGATGGATGCATGGATGGGTCCTAACAAAAAGGACTATTGAGGTACCCATATACAAAAAAATAAAATCCATCATAACTAGAGAAAAGGAGAAAACCACATGGGCAAACAATCCTTTCCAAAAGAGAAAAAAATGAAATAACTATACTAGTGAAAGAAGGATAGAAGGAGGACTCAATGTGACCCCCCAAGGATTAGTTTTGTCACCCAAGTAAAATTGGTGTCCTTCCAATAGGAGAGAGAAAATGAGGATATGAATCCCACCTATAAAAATGATCTCCTATTCTAATGATGAATGTATGAAGAAAAAAAAAATCCACTAATTGCAAACAAAATTTCTCCCCTTAGGAAGAAACAAATCCATTGGTGATTGGAGAAACCATTCCCAAATGATGGAAGAATCAATAATCCAAATCCAAATGATGCATAAATTTCTGAAAAGTGATCAAATTTCCACACATCAGAAAGAGATGATGACAATCTAAGATCCTATGATGATTGATGTAGAACAAGTTATAATGATGATGAAGATGATGGTGGGCTAACAATGATGATATGGCTTTCAAAAAAGAAGAGATAAATGTCCTCAAAGTAATCATCCAAATCTGCAATTTTAAACTCTACAAATAAGGATTATATTCCTGCAAGATATGAATCCCAAGTAGTTATGTCTGAAAGATGATGTATGCCTTACTACATTCAACCAATAGGGGCCAAGGATGTGGCGATTCCAAGTTGATCAAGAACAACAAAATGTGGAGACTAAGTCTCAATATGAAGAGTGGGAACATTAAGACAAGTCTCCAAACCATTGAGACATGCAAGACCTATAACATACTCAAGCTCCTCTAAAGTATCGTCATCCAAGGGTATGAAATTTAAATCTGCAATAGGAATGAGATAATCTACAACATGATTTATTGGGTGTGGAGAGATATGAGGGTCTTCATGGATCTTCCAAAGTTGAGTCCAAAGTGTGTGAGGATAGTCAATGCTTGATACAAGACACATAGTGTCATGATCAAAACTAGAACAAATAACTCCTATAAATTGATCACTAATAATATTCCATGTTGATAAACTCCCAGGGGTGTCTGGTGTAGGTATGAGTCCAAAAATATAAGGAAAAAGATCTATCCACTTGAGATGTGTTTCCTTCTAGGGAAAGAAAAGACAACATAATCCCTACCATTTTAAATCTAGGTAACCTAATGGTGAACAATCTAGATTTACAATGATAAAATATATTTAAATGTGGCTTTCAAGGGTGCAACCCTCAGAACCCATAGGGGGGGCCCCTACACTCCCACAAGCTCAAATATATTAACTTTTATAATTGCAAGGTTGACACACTATTTTTCCTAACAAGTACCTCATCAAGCATCATAGTGCAGACCCATCTTTGAGTTATTTCTATTTTATTTCCCTTAAGTGGAGGTGCTAGTGTGAATGGGGTACACTATTTGACTAGTTCATTTCCTAGGTAGTTCTCTAACTAGGACATTTTCAATCTAGGTTAAGATTTCTTAGGGTTATTTTACACAAAATCCAATTTTATTTTTTTAGTTTCTTAGATGGTATATATTATATATTCACATATAGTTCATTTTAATCAATTATCATTATAATTTTCTTTGCATTTCCTATCAAGAATAGAATATAGTTTATTCATTTATTTCAGCATTATTGTTATTTCTTTACTTCAATCATATATTATGGGTGGCTTCATAGTGAGGACCCATTTGTCCCAATTTTATTTATATTTCTTATTGAATATAATACAGTTTTTTCTTTTAATTATGTATTATTGTTCTTCCTTTCCTTCAACCAAATATATTATGGGTGGCTTCAAAGGGATGCCCATACCATCTTTGAGTGTTTTTCTATTTTCTTCTCACTAAGTTTCACCCAATTCATTTCCTAGCTAGTTCTCCACCTAGGACATTTTCACACTAGGTTAAGGTTAATTAGGGATTTTTTACACAAAATATTGCATTGTTTGTGTTTCTAGTTGAATCCTAGATAGTATATCCTATATATAGTCACCTATTTTTCATCTTCAATCACTCATTTTAATTTTCTTTACATTTCATATTGAAAATAATATAGTATATTTTTTAATTATATTTTATTTTTATTGCTTTCATTCAATAATTGTATTATGGGTGTCATCATAGAAAATATTACAACAATATATTGGGGAATTTGATTCAAATATTGACCATAATTATAATCATTTTTTTGTCATACATGGAGTAGTCTTAATTCTCGATATTGTTAGGAAAAGGTTTATTTTTCACCTTGAATAATGTTATAATGTAAATTAATATTATTTTTGGTACACTTAGGGGATCTAGGGATACGTGGATCACATGGGTTAGACATTATTGGGGCCACTTTATGTGTTGTTTGTAACATTGGTAAAAATTTAGTACCAAGTAAATGAGGGGGTAAATGGGTTTTTAAGTTCATGGTACCTAAATTTTTCCTCTCTAAAAACTTGTTTTAGTAAAAATTACATGGAATAGAAAACATAGTACAAAATAGGTCTTTTTTGACTCATTTTCCTACCTTTACCACATCTCATACATCTAGAATTTAAAACCATACCCCTCTTCTTAGACTAGATAGATTGGGTGGTGAAACAATGCACTCAAGCATACATCTCTCTTTCCTCATATTTATGGGTACCAACTAGTATATTTTTTCCAAAACTTGTACAAGGTCACCACAAAGATAGAAGAGAGATCATTTATTTTCTCTAGATATATTGCATGTTTCTATTTTCTAGATTAATAAAACCATTTGTTGATAATATCTCTACTAGTTGAGATCAAATCAAATCCCTAATTCACTAGTTTAAAATTTTGGGGCAAATTTCTAAGGAATTTTCTAGTATTTGAAAATTCATCAAACTTTCTAGATAATTAGAGTATTAAAGAAGGATAAAATATTAACTAAGCTTCTTGTCTTTACTCAAGATTTTATGCTCTATTATTAGTACACTTTTAATGCTCTAGATCTACCGCTAAGAAATTTAATGCCCTTGAATACTACATCAATATTGTTCCTTTCTAGATCAAATCTTTCCACATATCTCAATTCCACTAGCTTCTTACCTAGGTAAATCTTTATGAACTAATGTTCTCCGTGTTAAACGATAAATCCCCAAAATGTGAAACATTTCCTTATTTATTCCATAAAGCCTAATGGTATATGGTTGGTAATGATTTGTATATATTTTACCTAAAATCTTATAACTTAAATTCCTTAGGTAATATACATAATATAGGATTCATAACTAAGCTGAGAGAATAAAAGGATATCTACAATTAGTAGATGATCATATTGATAGATGTTTCCTTAACTATTATTACCAATGCTCTTTCCCATAGGTTGCATCATCTTCTTCCCTTCAATTTTTAACCACAACAAAGTAGATTCATCAAGTGTAAATATATTGTAATAACAATATCTTTAATTTTTGGGAAGGAATTGAATGGTTTAGATATTATCAAGAATAAGATATCTCTATTAAAATTTTAATTTATAAAATCTTATTGCCACATTAAATGATGTTATATCCTTTCTATGTTGCAAGATTCAAGCTTTGGTTCCAAATTCCTCGACTCTATTAAAAGAATAATGCTACTACCTAAATCATTATCAATAACCATCAGTCTACTTTGGTTCCATATGATATGGATATTTTCTTGCTCCTACACTTATGTGCTTGGTACTAAATAGTTTGGCTACCTTCTAGTTCAATTTATTTCATAAAATTGGTTAAAGATATTACACTCTCTAGTTCCACCCAACAACTTGTTTATGGTCATTTTATTAAAAATTATTTTTGTGCACATATACAAGATGAGTATAATATCAAATAAGCTATGTATTATCTAGATATTTTTTATTTAGTATATTCTCTTATTCATTCATTGGTAGAAAAATTAGTGCTATAGGAAAATATTATTTTCCACTATCTAAATGAATTATTCCTCTAGCTTGAAATTGATAGATAATGGAGAATCTTGTAAGTTTGTAGCAATTCCCTTTTTCTTATGATTTTCTCTCTCCTCTTTGTAGTAGGTTGGCATTGCTTACAAAGAAAAGAGTTAGCTTATTGGATCACTTACAAGGATTTTCTAGGTATGTTCTAGAGCTATTGATGAGTACTACCCATGTCTATTATTCATCTTATTTGGTGTCTTCCAAAGCTTCTTATAAAAATCTTTAGAAACTCCTAAGATATTTCTTAATGGCTTCTTCACAATAGGATAAAGGTTTCCATATGGTTTCTTATGGGTTTTTTAATCCCCATAACTTTTTTGTACTCAATCTTTTTTCCATTCAATACCAAGCTTTAGTCTTGTGTTCTAATTGGTCATAAATATAATGTAAGTTTTTGGTAAAAATAAATGGAACTTCTAGTAACCTATCAAATTGAGTTATTTGCAATAAAATTTATTTTAGAATGAGTTATATATTATCCAAATTTCTATTTAGTGGGCTCTTATCATCATCGGACAAGATAGACCTCTTGATAAGGTTCCATGGGTCCATGGATTAAACTTTTATAATAGAGGCCTTAATACTCTTTCAAATATTTTCTCAAGGACCTACATAAAAAATTTGTCTTCGTATTATAAATACTATATTTCATGACTACAAGACCAACAAAGGATATGCCTAGCTCTCTTTGCATTCTGCTTCTTGTAAATATCAAGGGACTCTCAAACATCTCTTCTAGTTTTTATCTAGATCCCAAGCTACTTGGAATTGGATTCATGGTTTTTCCTAATCCTTTTTCTTGGCATATGATTCTTTTAGGATACCAACTCTAAATTCCTACAAATGATAGCTATATATGACATGTGTTTATACTATAAATCATATTTAGTATTTAAAAACATGATAATTTTAGACTTTCTTCAAGTTTTTCTATTAATATTCATTAAAGCCATGTATAATAAGCCTACAATTTTCTCCAATTCTCTCATTTGGATATAATTATATAATTATAAATGAGCATACAGTTGCTTCATTGCCTCTGGGGTAATGTTCCTTGTATGGTTGCCAATATTTTACCAATCTTTATTTTCAAAAAAATTCAACCACCTCCTTAAGATGATCAACATGGATGTATTCATAATGCAAGTGTGGGCATGGCTCTCATAATTTTCATGCTTCTTATCCACCTCAACACAAATCCTAAGGTTGTAGTGCTCATGATTGATCCTAGCATAAATGTTTTCCTTTACTTCTTTCTCAACATCATACTTCTACTTGGCCAAATAACAACATGTTCTATCACCTTGCTCTAGCTATTTCTCCTACTAAGAATGATACTCAAGCCCTTGATGATGTGTAGACTTCTCTCACCTTGATCCATCTATTTTTTCTACCAAGAATGCTACACAATCCATTGATGATGTGTAGACTAATGATGGCGGTGCTCTTATAGGTTTGGAGCCTATCCTAAATGGCCAAGAACTCCCTAGTGGCTAGGGCAAGCTAAATGACTATGACCTATCTCCACATCTTACTATGATATCCATAGATCCTATCACTTAGCAACTTTACCATTTGTTAGTTTGTTCTTTTTAGATATGCTTTCTAAGAGTTGAACTAGCATAAACTTTTGGGAGTGAATTTTTTCACTTACCTTTTTTCAAATATGATATATTATTAAATTTATAAAAAACTAATATAAATGAGATCAAATCATGATTTATAAAAAAAATTAGAATTCATATTTGAAAAATCATAATTAACTTTCCTTCAAAATTTGTTATGGACTTATTGGTCAAAAGAGACATTTTGCAATGCTAACTAGATATATAAACCATTAATGCTAGATGTTTAGTCTACTTCGATTAAATTTTGAGTATGTTTGGATATTTAGTGCTACTAGATATTTATCATTGCTTGGGTGTTATCTACCGACGTACAGCTGCAGAGTCTGGTAAAAGTCGGCAGTATTGTTTTATTAATTAATGATGTTTGAAAATGGATTGGACGTCTCGGGAAACAAATGTAGTGGGGCTCGAATTTTCTGTCGCGCATATTGCACGGAATTTTGGACGACGTTATTTGAGTTCGACAGGAAATAATGGTGTGATATATGGATTAATAACCACATATGTCATGCCAATTTATGATAGCTGGAAACATTAAATTTCTCTAGAATATCTAATGAAATTGAGTTTTGCCAATCCTTTTCGGAAGATTTTATTGTTTAATGATAAAAAAATAGAGTGTCATCTAAAATCTCAATTTAATAAATATTGCATAGTTTTTTTTCATAAATTCATCAATCTTATTATTATGGTTGGTTATTTGAACTTCGATAGATTGCAAATCACAAATGTCAAATCATTATAAAATTATGAAAAGAACAACTCAATTCAATAAAAAATAACTCATATTAGATTAATTTAAGTTAATTTAAGAAATAAATTTATTAAAATACAATTAATTTAGATTAATTATAACATTATTGATAATATAATTAATTAAAATAAAAAATAAAAATAGAATTGATATTTTATTAAATTCAAATAAATATCTTAGATTTCAAAAATGCATTATAATCTTATACATAAATCTAAACTTCTAATTTTTAAATAGAAAACTCTATCAACGATCCTCAAGAGTAAATTGTTCTCATTAACATCATATAAAAATGAAGTCATCTAATCCCTTCTCAATTTATCTTTACTTTTCGCCCATGAGAACCCAAATCGATGTTAAAAGTAAAGTTGCAATGCTCGTAAGGGACTTATTTTATTTTATTGAATTCTTTGGAAATTAGGAAAGGTGTACGCAAAAATTGACGGGATGACCACGGTTTGAACTTAACAATGTTGAGGAAGGAAAGGAGTCGATAAATACATGCAAATAAGTACACTGGATTTTTATGTTGATCCTCTCAATTGCAACTCTCCTTATTTGTGTTTGCTGCACATTACAACTATGGCATATCCTCCATCTCCATATTCTGCACATTATGTGGCATCTCCTCCATCTCCATATTCGGCACCTGCTCCATCTCCTGCAGATGGGAGCTTTGATAACTTGGATTGGAGCTCTTTGTTCACAGCTGTTGCTAGTTACTTAGCTTTATTATGCTATGGTGGGTTTGCTTTTCTAATAGGATTGGATGTATGGCGGGCAATTACAAAACGGGCAACTTGGCTGCCTGGTAAGGCATTTTCCCTCAGCGGTGTAACAGTGCAGATAATTGCTTGGTGGACCAGTCTAAGTAGTATTACCAAAAAATGTAAGATCGGGAAAGATGAGTATGACTGGGAATGTAAGCTAGATAAGATAGATAAGTTGGTTTTACTTCATCAGTTAGTCCTTAGTGGAAAAGTTGCTCTGTGTGTTTTTATAGGCTATTTGCTGCCAGGTATGGCTGCTCCAAGTGTGACAACTTTTCTGGTATTAGGATTAAGTATATGCGTCCAACTTGCTTCGGAACTGATCATTGTTTTTAATAATGATGACCACTATAAGAGACATACACCCTGGATGAAAATTGCAAATGAAATTCTATTTATATGTATTATATTCCTTGGTTTAGTATTAGTTTGCACGATTTCAGGGAGTCAAACCTTTCGTGGCCTTCTGAAGGAAAGGACTTATGCAATTTTCTCCACGACTAATGAGGATGAATTTCAATTCTCAAATGAGAGGACGATCTCAATTTCTTGGGATGATTTTGAAGATAAAGTGCTTAGCTCATGGTTGGTTGCCCGTGTATGCCGGGCTGATTATGTGATATCCAGGTCAGTTTTCAGTTCAGCAGTTGGGGTAGTGGTGACATGTTGTGTAATAATCTCCCTCTTGGCAAACACGCCTCCTCGTAGCGTGTATTTTTATACACCTTATTATCCTATAGATTATTTTATACTTTCTCTATTCTTCAGTTTCATCATAGTAGGATGGATTGTCATTTGCTGGAGATGGTTGGCTACTCAATTGTATTTTCGTTCGCATGGACAAAGTTGGAGGAGGTGTCTTTGCCCGGACGATTTTTGGACAAGAAACACAGTTGAGTTGATTCGCATGTACGACTTAAAAAAAGACCGACAACAGTTCCCAAAGAGGTGTTGTTCGCTCACAAAGATATTTACCAAACTCAGGTTACACAAGTTGGTATATTTGGTGTTGATGCTTCAGCTAATTGTAGTCTTTTTAAGCAAGTTGTGTGGTCTTCTGTCGGAGGTCATTATAGGTAGATTAGTGTATTGCCTTCGTAAACTCTTGAGGAAGGGACATGCAGATGCAACACCTGAAAAGTATAAAAGAATATTGGAGCTTATATGTATGCCTGGAGAAGATTCCTCTGATTTGTGGGAAGCCAATGAAATGTCTTTTAATAAAGTAAAGCGTCTAATGTTGAAAGGCTGTAAGAAAGGCAGGCCAAGTGAGGAAATCAATTCAATTTTTTGCCCTTATTCTATGCAATGGGCAGAGAATGGTGAACAACTTCTAAATATGCTTCAAGCAAGAGCATTTCCCTCAGTTTTGAAGCATTTCCCAAGTGTAGAAAAACAATATCTGAGGATTACAGTAGTGTCTCTAATGACTATCTTCACTCGACTACACAAGGCCAAGTCAGCTCCATTAGAGAAAGTTCTGAAAGCTTGTAGTGAAGTATGGGACTTCTTGAGTTTCGCAGATGAGTGTGATATAGATCTCCAGGCCAATGATATATGTCTCGTTGATGATCTCAAAAAAAACAAGGATCAAGTTGGCATGGCTGCAGAAAGGGAGTTTTACAAGCTACAAAGGGAGTACGACAAACTTCCTGGTGGTGAAGGTACTGTTATAGATGTCCAAGAGGCACGTAAAATTCTACAGGATCTATCAAAGGAATGTGGGCGTGTGCTCAAAAAGGAAAACCTGCTACGAGACCAGGAGGAGGATGCTGCAAATTTAAGTGATTCTAAGGACTGGGTGAAAATAGCACCAAAGTACAACCTCTACAAATTATGTGAATTAATGTTGGATGAAGGTATTGAAGATTTTGTGGCATGGACAGAGAATTGTTTGAGAGATGTTATCGCTTGTTGTATGTCAAAGCTACCAGATATACTTGTAAAGCAATGTTGGAAATGGGCACAAGAATTTGAGGAAGATAAGTTATGGGAAGCAGTTGATCTCGCAGGAAAATGCAGAGGAATGATGGAAGCGTGGGAGCCCGAACCAAAAATGACAAGAAATACTACAAAGCGGTGGACAATCCAAGGCATGCAGTAGTCTAATTCTCCAATCTTTAATTTCCTTTCTTAAATTTAGTTATGTTTTAAATTTGAGTGGTTTCCTTTCCAGAACATTACATTAAAGTAGGTACATTTAGATCCATATTTTCGTTATGGCAGTCTCCTTTGGGAATTAGAGAGAAACAAAATATAGTTGTTAAATGTTTTCAGAAATACTTTAATCCATGTGGGGAAGCACAGAGAGAGCAACTGATGACACAAGTTGTCTCTCTTTATAATTAATATGCTATAAAACTTGTGTTCTGTTTATTGATAAGATTTTAATTGTATAGAGATTTATCTATTTACTATCGAATAATTATATATCAAATATTTTTCTTTATTTCTTCTAAATTAATGTTTTGAAAAGAAAAAAAAATCTTTTTAATAAGATTGAAATTTTGTAAAATATCTTTTTGTAATTGTATATATTATAATTTTTTTCTTCAAATTATTTTTTCTTTGATTTATTGTTGTAATAAAATAATATTTTTTATAGAATCTAGTGTCTTATAGAATGTCTTATTAAATAAAATATTTCCTTTTAATTATCTTGAATTATCTTTTATAATGAAATATGTTAGAGATGAAGTCATTTCTCTATGCTTATTCATTAACTTTAGTTCTTTTGACTATATTAAAACTAAATATGAAATTCATCAAGTTTTACAATCTAACAAAAAAAAAATTATGTATACATATTAGACTTTGAATTTAGTCTTTTAAAGATAGACATATGAAATTTCCATCATGCTATGAAATTAAATTATTTATATATCAAAATATATATTAAAAAAATGATATAGTTTCTTGATTTAACTTGTGCATATAATGCTAACTGTTTTATTAGATAATTTAAACAAAATTTACAATATTATGACTTGAATAAACATGTTTTTGGATAATCATAAATTCTATAGTAAATAAATGTTTATAACATAATGTAAACAACTCATTTGATATGAACTTGCATTTGTCAAATTGAATTCAGAATTTATAATTTATGTATATAGTTGCTGGAAAAAGACCCATTCAATTTATGTGAAGCCAATGGTTCTATTTTAATAAATTAAGACTCTGAATGAAGAAAGGTTGTGACCAAGCTTGGAATTTGATGGTCTAAGGGATAACTTTTCAATTTTAGAATGCAATCAATTTTAATAAATTAAGGTTTTGGGGGAGGAAAGTTTGTGGCTTGTGAAAAAAGTAGGCTAAGGATAAGATCAATTTAATTTTTTATTTACATTATTTCTAATGGAGAAACAATGGAACTAAAATTCTAAATAGGCTTAAATTAGTGATGCCTTCAATTTTTCAAAGCTTATAATAGTGTCATTCATCACTATTTTTTTATAGTTACACATGACCAAGATAAATTGTTTAATGAAGGTTATGAAATATTGCAACAACATATGGGAGGTTTGAACTCAACAAATGAGTGTCATATTAATCTACAATTTAGTGGAATAATATATATATTTTTTTATCTCAATAGAAATTATCAATTTTGTGTGGATATGGACTAGAAGTCATATAGACTACAAATTGAATAAAATAAAATTCCTTAATGCTATGAGTAATCTATTGTAATTGTGTAAGCAATGCATAGAATTCTAGAGGACCTATTGTAGAAGTGTGAGGGCTTTCTCAAAATATAAAATCTACTTGAGTGACTACAAGGAGAAGTTTTCTAGATATTTAAGTGAGTACATAGACTAGATGAAAATCAAACCTCACTACAACATCTATAAACTATCCAAACTAATGTTGGATGAAGATATCAAAGATTTCATGGTGCAAAAAAATTATCTATGAGATATTTTTTTGTGAAGACTACTACATATTATTATAAAACAATGTTAGAATTGGGAACCAAATTATGACAAAGAAAATTTATGGAAAAGAGTTCATTTCATAGAAAGATAAAAATAAAATGATGGATCTTTGAGAGCTCAAACTAGAATAGCCATTAGATAACACAAAGTAATGGATAAATTTATTATTGCTTGTACAATATGTGCTATTTTTTTTGAAAAAGTGAAGTATCCTTTTTTAATTCTGATTGGTCTTAGAATTATTTCATTTTATTTTTCAAAGTATGGTCTTTTCATCCTTTAAGATGTAATTCATGATATTTATTACCTTTGAAAATAGTATATTTGAAGAAAATTATTGTGCTCATGTATTCCCATGTACATATTTTATTAGGTTTGAGTTATTATATATATTAGCTCTAATATTAATTTACTAGGGCATGTTCCCCTATATATAATGTTAAATTTACATCTAGAAAATGTTCTTTTTATGGTAGGGTTCTTTGTCATGACTCTTAAGTATGATTGAAATCTTTGTTTGAAGATGTACATACTTTACACTCTATTTCAAGCTAAATCAATGATATTTAGTAACTTCCATAATCTTCTTAATATTATTGTTATATTTTAAGTTATTAATTAGTGGCATTGAGCCATTGAGTGACCTTACTTTTTAACCTATATTTTTTAAGCATTACCACAATACCATCGGATCTTTATGATGTTGATTTATTGAAATGAGGGTCAAATAGCTAGATCCTATAGCTTGCAACTTTATACACACCCATTTAACCCATAGATATTGATTTATCCTTGATTAACATGACTCTTTGGATTTAATTATATCTAAATGTCATTTTATATCAAAGAACCTTTAATAGTTCTTGTGTATGACATGTGTTTAAATTCTATTAATTTAGGGGAAATAAATAAAAACCTAGGGGGCACTTTGGTTCTTCACATTTCCCCTTATTCATTGATCTTTTATTGATAAAATGAGAATTCAAATTTAGAAAAGGATTAAAAGATAAAGATCTCACCTAAGAAAATTGTGGACCCTTCATGGCATTATCATTTCTCCACAATATTCCCATGAGAACATGTCTCTAAATCAATGTTCATTACTAATTGAGGTACCTCAAAAAACACATTAACATGTAATTTTGTATTTTACCATTTGACCCTCAACTATTAGATCTTGTTTGTTGAACAAATGTAATTGATTACTAAATCAAATTTTTAGGCCATTCTCTTGTAGTGGATCATGGGAATTACTACAATGGTGTTTTAGGATAAATCTTGGTCCCAAGGTTTTCTCTTTTGGTATCATTTTTTATTTAATATTTATCTCATTAATTTAGCATGGATCGACAATTCTAGCACAAAATTATTACTAAATTTACATTGTTTATGTGTGTTTCTTAGGCTAGTTTTTCAATTGATTTTTTTTATAAGTTATATATGTCTCACTCTCATTTATTATTTGTTAGTAAAATTGTGTATCAACCATATAAATACAAAAAAGGTTATTATTGATAGGTGAGGGTAGGGGGTACCTCCCTATGGAGTCTTGGGGGATCATCCCCTCAATGAGGGGTCCATGGGTGGCATACCCCATTAGGGATTCAAGGGAACCACTCCCAAAAGAAACATTTTATGTATATTTTATTATCATAAATCTAGACCGTTCATCATTAGGTCTCACATCTTATAGTAGATATTTTGTTGGCTTCTCTTGCCCTAGAAGCAAACCCTATTTTATGAGGGTATTATATACAACTCTGCATTCTGATTTATGCATTGAGTCTAACAATTGTGTCATTGTCTCCAGGTCTTTGGTTAGTGATACTTCTATGAGAAGGTTGCTCTACAAGTATATTGTAATCTTCCTATTTTTTTAATAATATTTTGGGAAGCTTTTGAATTATGGTGTTTTTCTCCTAAAATGGTTTTCCCCACATAAATTATGGTGTTGTGGTATGTATAGTTTTAATGATTATTTTTGTTTAAATTATATAATTTTTGTAAAGATCTAAAAATTTATGCATTACCCTCCTCTCAAGATCAGTGTAGGAAGTTGTTCCACTACCTTAACTTTCTTACATAATTGTTATATTCTTCTTCTAATTATTTTTCTTCTCTAATCAATTTTTTAGATGTCAAAATATTTATAGCTTTGTCTTCAATTATATACTTGTATTACTCTCGTCATAGGATTAGTGAAAAATTCATTTGCATGTTTAGTATCTAATATTTTTCTTGATTTTAAATTCTAGTGATTCATGGGCATATTTTCCTAATATTTGGTACTCACATCCATGGTTTTTATTTTTTTACTTGTTCTTTTAACCCTTGTTTTAGTGCAATTTTCATAGCTAATCTTATTTTTCATCAAAATGGTCATGGAAATAACTTGCATAATATAGAAGTTAGGATCTTGGATTTGTTCATGAAATGATTTTGAATTAAAGATCCTATTGGTAGTGTGAGATTTATCTTTGGACTTGTGGATATTTTATTTATTAAGTTGAATGATTGATTTTAACCCTTTATCATGTGAGAAAGAAATAAATCATTAGCCACTATATTTTTATGTGTGATCCATGGGTTTCATGTTTGGATTTATTAGTTTCATGTTATAGATCTATATTTTTATGGACCTACATAAATAAAATACAAGTTGTATGTGGCTACATGTGTGGATTTATTGGTTGTTTCTACATGTATGTTGTAGATTGTTGCATGTTGTAGATTGTTGAAGCTTTGGATTTGCACATTCTTGATTAAAATAACTACACCAACCTAGGGGAATGAACTATGTATTAATGATCACAATTTATTCTTTTATTTTTTCATCTTCAATTTTCCTTAGAATTTGGCACACCTCCTTATATAGTGTAAGTTAAATTTTATAACATACAAAGTCAAATTCTAGGATGTAACTCAAGCTAGGAGTCTCAATATTTAATATAATTTCATATACAAACATGTAACCTCGGGAATTGGTCTAATATTCAATTTTTTTTGTAAGTCCAATTCAATGCTCTATCATACAATATTAAATAAAATTAGAGATCTTAATGTAATAAATATAAAAATGGTGATCATAGATGATTATAAATTAAATGGAACATGAAGAATTCTCTATGGGATGTATTATATAAATTGTAATACAAAATATACAACTCTAAAAAATGTGATAAGAAATACAAATGGTTATGCCTATGGAGATAGATATGAAGTTGTCATGAATGGATACAAATTTGGAGAGATGCAACACAACATGACTACTACACTCTATTGAGAAACAACTATAAAACTTGGAAAAAAAATAAATATAAATAAATCATAAAGAATATCTTTGATTGATAAATGAGTGATTTGATGATTTATATACTCTTGCATTGGACACCCTCAATTTTTTTATATTAGAGAAATATTCTACCTAACTAAAGTTGTTTGGTGTCTCATTGTTACAAATGAGTTTTGAAAAGGATTTTTCCCCAAATAATGGAAATTTAATTTCCACAATCAATAAATAATAATCTATAAAGAACAAGGTTAGGGAGGAATTTTAAATGCATTCATATGTATCTTATTAATGGGGCATGTGCTTCCATATAATTTCAAGTCCCATTGATCAACTAGAGACTGGACTCCAAAATCCATGTACATTTCATTTTCATGGCCTCCATGATAACATGCATTAGAGTGAAATTTGAGTCATAAGTGATAAATTTTATCCCATAGTATATGAAAAAGGTTCATAAGAATTCAATTCCTAAGATGAAGGAAAGTAAATTAGTAGCTTTGTGGATTTATCCCAAAAACATCTTATTATGGGTAAGATATCCTTATTGCCCTCATAGTTCTCCCAAATATGTGTTATCTAAGATTAGTAAGTATTAAATATACTTGCAATTATTAAATTCTTTGCTTTTTTGTTGAGTTAGAGAAAATTAGAAAATTTCCCATCCACTCCTTTCAAATAGATGTGCAATTTCAATTCAATGGAAAGGATCCGAGACATAATAAAATATTTCAAATTTGACTAAGCACCCTAGAGATGCTATGACCCTAAGGGTATGATTAGTTCATTTGTTTTATACAAGAAGGTAAAGAATGTCTTATACAAACATGATGACTCATCAATTTTTTGGGGGATAAATAAAATATATAAAGATTGTACAATGTGGAAGCCACATGAGCTAGCTCAAGTCTATTTTCCTATTGATTACATATAAGGATCTAGATGCAATTAAACCCATTGGTATGAAGTTATTTCTAGATAAAATAAATAATAAGCTTCCTCTTGAAGATATTTAGAGGTCTACAAAGAGTGGTTGGCATATAAGGAAAAAAAATTCTCTTAGTTTTATGAGAGGACTCATTCAAAGAAAGAGAAATAAGATGACCCTTGTTATGAGATGTTACCAAATTAAAGGGAAATTTAAGCTTGAGAAGTTTATTTAAAACCCAATTCACCACCAAGTGCTCTTATAAGGACTACTCTAGAATATTTACCAATACACTCTTATTTATTAAGGTTTAAAGACTTCAATAAATTGTTCTTATTGGTTTCATGTTGTGTGTTTTTATAATATTTTTATTTTCTTATTTTTGTCAAACATTGATATTTTATCTATTATTGTTAATGTCTAAATTATATATAGCATTGTGAAATATTTTGAGATTATAAGTCAAGTTATTAGGGTGATTTCACCTGATGATTTGAAATTCCTTAATTTTACTTTAAAAAGTGGTCAAGTGTTGTGTATGTAACTAACGAATGCCAAAATATGATGTTGTTTAGTGCTATTGTTTAGGCCACTTTCGAGATAATAGATCATCACATAATTTTAGTTTTAATATTCCCATTTTTCAAGTGTAATGGTTGGTTCATTATCTTCAATGTTGACTCCAATGAAAGGTAGTCTCACGAGTCATGTTTATGTCTTTTCCCGCTATTCTACTTTCTTTACAACAATTTATCCTCATTATAGTGTTCCCTTAATAAGAAAAAAAGATGAACTCATATAATTAATATGTTATATTAATTCAAGAGAATAATATATTATAAGAAAGGATGATGCTAAAAGTCTTGAGATTAAAAAAATTGTCAAAATAATTTTAATGTTATTGATACAAATAAATATGGGTATATAGTTAGAAGATATTTTCTTAGATATAGCATATGGCAAGAGACTAGAAAATTAAAAAAATATAGATAAAGAGTGAATAATTAAGAAACATAATCATGAGATTGAACAAGAACTATTTCCATTGTCTAAAAAATAAAAAGCATTAGAGGAAACTCATTTAGCAATAATGTCAGATGTGGCTATTGAACAAGTCCACCATCTAATCAAATTTAATAAAGTTTTAAGAAGAGGAATATTAATTATGTTCTTAATGGATGTATGGAGGATAGAGAAAGAACCTAAAAAATAGGTGTATTAGTAGTTGAAGTATGCTAAAGAAATAAAATCATACATTGATAAAGCCTTGGTTTAAAATTGAAAGATAAGATTCAAAAATAAAAATAGTCTTACAAAATATTCATTTCATAAAACAAGTAAATTTGATGGGGTCCTCAAAAGGTTAATGTTATAATTGATGTTGAGATCTAATGCTTATTTTCTAAATTTACTGTATGATGTTGATGATAAATTCTAGGAATAAACAATTAACATTTAGCTATATCTTGAAGGAGTTGATAACAACATCCCCAAGTTACATAGCATATTCAAAGGTATTAGATATAAGTATGTGTTAAATGAGAAGGATGAGTTATTTGTTCAAGTAATATTTTTTATATTAGTCACTATCATTAAGAATAATTTTATCAAAAAGGTATAGTCTCTATATGATGATAAGAGTCCATCACAAATTTCATGTAGTAGACAAGGGATGGACTACAATGAATGCATAATATAACTTTTTTTAGGGGTAATGAGACAATAATTAGTTGTGATACAATAAATATTGAGAAACAAGGTGAACTACAAAATAATATTAACTTTATAATGTGTTTCCAAATCAAAAAATATGATTATCAAGACTACCTAAGTATAATGTGATTGCACATTCAATAGAAACATAAAATCAGAAATACCACAAGTTGAGAAATACAAGTAACACAAGTAACACAATATTTACATGGAGAAACACTTGTAGGAAAAAACTCCACACCCAAAGTGATCCAATATAGATGTATTAATCCTTTAAAGAGTATACATCAATACAAAATATCTCTATGAATCTTGGTAGGACTTCGTTACTTCATCAACCTACAAAATGACCCATAATACTGCTAACCAAAGCCACCAATTTATAGAAGAGTTGGATGAGAGAATACCATTATGGTATATTAAAAAAAAAGTCAAAAATGCACTTAAAAACCATATGTCCCACATCATGTACACCTTGTAAACATAGTAGTAAAGCATAAATGATCACATGGGTACTTAAGCTATAACCAATTAGTTTTTATCAATACTGAGTGCTCCATAATATTAGATTATGCTAGAACCAAGAATCGGGCTAGGATCTATATCAGTTATAGATCACATGCAACTCCAACTAACACATCATCAAAGATCAAAATAGTGGAATGGATATAGAATATAAAAATAGAGAAAAATAGATACATTGCAAGAGAAATTTGAGAATACTCTTGTCACTCTCACTAAACAAGTTGTTAAACTATTGAAGGTGAGAGGAGAGTGTTGTATATAAGCAAAATAAAGGTATATACATATAGGATGTGCATTAATTCCAACTACCAATAAAAGGTGGGAAGTTGTTGCAAGAATGGAAATATTGAAGGTGTTGTCATTGATGTCAACTAGTCAACTAGTTATCAACTAGTTTTTGTTGGCTATATATGTCAAGCATACTAAGAAAATTGTAATGAAGATATGTTGTAGGTATTTAGTGGTTGCTCCAAGTTCTAGTCCGGATTTTCTCTTATGTTTGTCTAGTTCAGACATGTTGTTCATGATTGTTGGAAGATGCTTTATCCATATTTTTGGTTGTTGATTTGTTGTACAATGCAAGTTGTGTTCACCAATTGTGAAGTGTGGTTTTTTGTGTTTCTGGTTAAGGTTTAGGAGAAATGTTGTTGTTCCAGATTTCTCTCTGATGAAGTCTTATGACTTGTGGTTCTAGAGTTAATTTTCCTTGATGTACTATTGAAGATAGTTTTGGAATCTAGGAGATTCATGCTTAATGGTTCTATGTGTTTTACACTGGTTTGGTTGACCTTGTGTGAAATACTACTTTTGAGGTTGAAGCATGTTGAATCTATTTTGGGTCCCTTGAAGTGTGTGTTTGGGTCACCCTCATTCTAATTCCACCCTAGGATGTTTTGGCACTGACATAATTTGAAATTGAATTTGGATGGCTGACTTTGGATATGTTTCAAAGTTGAAGATGGTATAAATACAAGATGATTTAGTGGTGAAGAAATATACAAGAGTGAAGAAGAAGAGTGATAAGAGAAAATAGAAAGTGCAGATAGATGTGACATTGATTCTATTTAGTGAGTGTGTGTAATACGAGTGTGGCAAATCAATGTGGAGCTTAATGTTGAGTTTCTGGATGCAGGGAGCAGAAGGTGAACTCTAGCATTCATGCATGTTTATGAGTGATTGTGGTGGAAACCTTTGTTGCATTGATATTGTAGTCTCTTTGTAAGCAATCTTCTTTGTCTTATTTGTATTTTTATGGCAGTGATCCCTCCAAGTTAGCCCTGTTGTATAGTGAGTCCTATTTTGGATAGTGAGTCCTTATTTTGGAAATGAGCCTTATTTCTAGCAGTGAGCCTCTTGTAATCAGTTTTGATATTCTCTATAGTGTGATTTAACCCTCACCATTTTTTTTCCCTTATTGGTTTTTTCTCATAATTCTGGTGTTATTGTGTTTATGTGTTATATTTAAGTTTCTACATTGGCATTTAATGATTAATAATTTAAGCAATATTAAGAATTATTTTTAATGATTGAATTAAAATTTTAATTCTATGACAACTAATTCACCCCCCTCTCAGTTTTCCTATTCAACAATTGGTATCAGAGCTTGGTTCCTTAGTGAAGAGCTTAACCACTTGAGGAAGGTTCAGGATGGCTGGTATTTGAATGGTTTATGATTATTCAAGGTTCGATGGAACTAATTATTATATCTAGAAAGTATTGATGGAAGAATATCTAGAGTATTGTGGATATGATGTGGAGAAAGATTACAATAAACCTTACACTCTTCCTGCTAATGATCTGAGTATGCTTGATAAGATCAAAGCACATGAAGTGAACAATAAGATGAAATACATCTTGAAGAATAGTCTAGTACATTCTGAGTTGATTAAGGTTCAAAATTTTAAGACTACTAAGGAAGTATGGGATGCTTTGGAAAGAGTGTATGATGGTGATAAAAGAGATAAAGAGGAAAAATTAAAAAAATTGGAGATATAGTTTGATCTTCTACATATGTCTAAAGATGAGAATGTTAAACATTATGTATAGAGATTGGATGAGATAGTGGCCAGAATGTGAAGACTTGGTGCTATTATAGATGAAACCAAGATTGTAAAGAAGTTTCTCAAAACTTTTCCTAATGCTTATAGTGAGAAGGTGTGTGCTATTGAGTAGACTATAAATTATAATACCTATACTAAGGGTCTACTGTTAGAATTTTTGACATCTTATGAGATGAGGAAGTCAAGCCTAAGGAATGGATGCAAATTAGAGATTGCTTTTAAGGCTACAAAATTTGAAGATCTAGATGAAGAAAAATTTCATGAAGTAGAAGATAACTTTATGAGAAGGATGAGGAAAGGCTCTGGTAAGTATGAATGTAAGTTTCCCTCTAATGATTTAGCTGTGGAGAAATAGGTCATTATGCTACAAAGTGTTTAGAAAGAGCTAAAAGGAATTAAAAAAGATATGCGAAAGAAAAAAAAAAGGAAAGAAGATTAACAAAGCTTATTATGTGAATGAGAATGCTAGTATATTTGATGAGGATTCAGAATAAGATCCTAATGAAAATGAATGCTTGTTCTTGGTGATTAAGGATGAACCTACTTCTGCTAATTCTAAAAAATAGATAAAGGAAAGCCCTCTAGAGAAGGAGAAAAATGAAGGTACAGTTGTCTCTACCCTACAAGATAAACAAGAGAAAAATTATTGGGTAGTTGATAGTGGTTGTTCACATCACATGATTGGTGATAAAAATAATTTTTCTAAGCTTGAAAAATATGATGGAGGCTTGGTTATGTTTGGAGATGATACTAGTACTAAAATCTGTGGGATAGGTTTAGTAAGTTTTGATGGCAAGCTTCATACTAACGATGTCTACTATGTTAAGGGTTTAAGGAATAATCTATTGAGTGTTCGTTAGATGTACAAAAAAGGATATGATTTTGTGTTTAAGGATGAGATATGTGAGATCCGGAAAGGATCTAAAATATTGATTGCTACAAGAAAGAAATCTGAAGAAAATATCTATCAACTTAAGGATGTTGATGGATGATTCTTTATGAATCAGATTAATTGTAGTTGGTTATGGCATAGGAGAATGTGTCACATGAATTTTGATAACAAAGCTTGTTAATGCTATTTGCAAGAATTGTCAAGAATTACCAAGAACTATAAAGCTTGTTAATGCTATTTGTAGGAATTACAAAGCTTGGTAATGTTATTTGTAGGAATTCTTAGTTTGGAAAGCAAGCAGGGTGAAGCTACAATAGTGGTTTACAATTTGAATGATGAAAGAAAACTAAAAAAAAATGATCTCGTGGCAAAAAAAATGGTTTTAGGGGTTCGAACAAACCTACAAGTTCGACCGAACCCACTTAAATGCTTGCCCCCATTTGCTACCCAAAAAATAAAGGAAAATGGCATTTAAAAGGTGGTTCACTCAAACCAAGGTTTAAGCGAACCCTATTTCAAGTGAACCCCCTGGGGATTTGTTCAAACCCATAGGGGTTTGTTCGAACCCCCTTATCCCTCATCCCCCCTTGAGACACAAAAAATATAAATTTTTGCACTTTAGAGCTAGGGTTGAAGACAAAAAATGGTAAATACTTCACAAACCCAACTAGAATTATGTAGTCCTTGAAACGAGCTATCAAACGAATATAATTTTAATATGTTTTGGTTTTATTATGTATTTGTTTTTTTAGTTTTATTAAACATAGGTTTTTCAACAAAAATGAAGCTCTTTATTCTACACATGTGGAAAAATAGTAGATTATCAAAAAAAGTTTTGAAAAATATGAGTGCACTAGATATTGAAGTCCTTGATCCAACAAAAAAATATTGAATTTCAATACATACAAAAAAAGTTATGCGTTATACAGTCGAGCACTATGTCTGAATTGTAATTGGTTTCACTTTGAAACTTGATTAAAGAAAAAATATTCAATAAAAAACTATCTAACCAAGTAGAAGCACTAGATATTGGAGTTACAAATATGAATTCAAAAGAATTATAATTTTATCCTTCATGGAAAAAAATTTATGCATTATATGGTGAGCATCACTTTTTAAAAATTTTGTTTTATGAAAAAAAACTAGTTTTCCAGGGAGATGGAAAAAGAAGTGCAAACTAATTCCAAAATTTTTGAAAAAATATATTTAGAATCTACAAACAAAATGTCATGAAACTCTAGTTTGCATCATCTTCAAATTCCTCATGGTTTAGTTGCTATAGGTTCCCGAAAGTGAAGATTTAGTTAAAAAAAATTTATTGAAGTGTCCAGTTTGGCCAAAAATTGTAAACCACTATTGTGGGATCACCCAGCAAGAAATAATTATAGTCTACTTGATTTAGTTCATATAGACCTATGTGGTCCCACAAGAGTGATAATTCTACTTGGTGAAAGGTACTTTATGCTTTTAATCGATGATTATTCTAGATATACATGGGTTACATTTCTTTGAGAGAAATAAAATGCATTAGATAGATTCAAGACATTCAAAGCTATGGTTGAAAATGAAGTGAATTTGAAGATAAAATGCTTAAGGTATGACAAAGGTTGAGAATTCACCTCCCATGAGTTTAATATGTTTTGTAAAGTGCATGGAATAAAGAGACAATTATCTACTCCAAGAAATCCTTAGCGGAATGGAGTTGTTGAAAGGAAAAACATAATAGTTCAAGAGGCTACTAGATCAATGATTATTGGGGCTAGTTTACTAGAAGTCCACTAGAAAGAAGTTGTTCATACTATTGTTTATGTATTCAATCGAGTTCAAGAAAGAGAAAATAGTACAAAGACTCCCTATGAGCTATGGCATGGAAGAATTGCTACTATTAAATATTTTAAGGTATTCGAAAGAAAATGTTAT
This sequence comes from Sequoia sempervirens, assembly GCA_007258455.2. Taxonomy (NCBI): domain Eukaryota; kingdom Viridiplantae; phylum Streptophyta; class Pinopsida; order Cupressales; family Cupressaceae; genus Sequoia; species Sequoia sempervirens. Next base: position 66,996 of record VDFB02364479.1, on the reverse strand, counting down.
AACAAAAGAGATGAAGAAACTTTGGGAAAGTTTGATGCAAGAAGTGATGAAGGCATTTTTCTTGGATATTCTACTAAAATCAAGGAATACATATGTTTCAATAAAATATTGAGAAATATTGTAGAGAGTTCAAATGTCAAGGTTGATGAGACAATGAAGAATTCTATTGACATTGATGGATATGTATCTGATGAACATGATTGTGTAAGAATAGAAGAAATTGTGGAAGAATGGGAAAAAGATGAGAAAGAAAAGAAAGATGAACAAAATGAAAAAGAAGAAGATGCTCTGGTGATGTCCCATAAGACACCTAGGTATGTATAGAAGAATCATTCAGAAAGTCAAATGATTGGTGACAAGAAAAAAGGTGTATTAACTAGAAGCAAAGTTATTGTTGAAGTGAATCTATGTTTACTTTCTGAGATTGAATCGAAGATTGTAAGTGAAGCTTGTAAAGATGAAAATTGGAAGGAAGCAATGAAAGAAGAACTTATGTAGATTGAGAAGAATAAAACTTGAGAATTGGTCCCAATACTGGAAGACAAAAACATCATTGGATTGAAGTGGCTATTCAGAAATAAGTTGAATTAGAATGGAGTAGTGGTTAGAAAAAACAGAAAGGCTTGTGTGTAAGGGTTACTCACAAGTAGAAAAAAGAATAGATTTTCAGGAAATGTTTACTCTGGTAGCACAAATGGAAGCTATAAGAATGTTCTTAGCACTTTTTTCTCATAAATACTTTAAGGTCTATCAGATGGATGTCAAGTCAACATTTCTGAATGGTGAGCTAGAAGAAGAAGTCTATATGGAACAACCAAAAGGATTTCAGTTGACAGATCAATTGGACATGGTGTACAGATTGAAGAAAGCTTTATATGGATTGAATCAAGCTCATAGAGCTTGGTATGTGAGGTTAGTTAGGTATTTGAAATTCAACAAGGTTTTAACAAAGGTATGACAAATAGTAATTTGTATTTTAAGATTGAAAATGACAAAATATTGATTGTAGTTGTGTATGTTTATGATATTATCTTTGAAGGAAATGAAAATATGTGCAAGATGTTTGTAGAAGAGATGCAAAAAGAATTTGAAATTTCTATGTTTGGAGAGATGAATTTCTTTCTAGGGCTACATATTAATCAAATAAAGAAAGGAATTTTAATTTCACAGTATAAGTATGTGAGAAATTTTGAAGAAGTTTGGGATGGATGGTTCCATTCTGGTAAGTACTCCTATGGTGATTGGTTGCAAATTGGGTAAAGATGATAATTCAGCTAAGGCTTATAAGAGCAAGTATGGATCTATGATTGGTGGACTATTGTATTTGACTACTACTAGACTAGATATCATGCATGTTCTCTATCTTGTGGCTAGATTTCAAGAAGATCCTAAGGAAACATATGTTGTTAAAATTAAAAGAATATTTGGATATGTGAATGGCACTCCAGATTATGGATTATGGTATCCTAAAGATACTGGCTTTACACATAGTGCCTATACAGATGCAGATTATTAGTATGTGGTGTTTGATCATGCTATACTATACACTCTTCATGTATTCTCACTAGGGTCATCACTGAAAATGGAAAAATCATCGAAAAAGAAAGAAAAAACTAACTTTGTAAAACCCTAATTATAGAAGCTTCTAAAAAGCTTGTTATAAGCAGTTGGGATGGGAGTTGCAGTAGGGAATTATTAGCGAGATTGTAATATATTTTACACTAGATAATAAAATCATTCAATGGCTATGATTTTGTGGATGTAGCCCAATTTGGGTGAACCACGTTAAATTCTTTGTGTTGTCTTGTTTCTGCTATAATTTTTTGTGTTTTATTTCTTTGTTTTATTGATCAAATCTATATTTAACAATTAGATATCTGCCTTCTAACCCTAATATATTGGGATAGATGTGTAGATGATAAAAAGAGTACAATTGGTGGTGCATTCTTTCTTGGATGTAGATTGGTGGCATTGTCGAGTAAAAAGAAAGATTCGGTCTCCTTGTCTACTACTGAAGCTGAGTATATTGTTGTTACATATTATTGTACACAAGTTCTATGGATGAAACAGAGATTGAAAGATATCACAACTGGATATGATGAGGTCCCATTTGTATTTTATGTGATAATACAAGTGCAATTAACATTTCAAAGAATCTAGTAATGCACTCAAGGATGAAGCATATATCTATCAGGTATCATTACTTGAGAGAGGTCATGGAGAGTGAAGTAAAGCTTGAGCATGTTTTGATGAAGGATCAAATTGATGATATTTTCACAAAGGCTCTTCCTAAACATACTTTTGAGTATCTCTGGGAGAAGTTAGGTGTTATTTCCCATCCTTTCTTGAACTAGATGCATATGGAGATGCATCAATCTGGTGGATCTATGGATCTATCTTTCTTCCAGACTAATGTTTTCCTGGCTACCCCTCTGATGCAGGAGCATCCAATGGTGTAAGGGCAATCTTGCATCACCAAAAAATAGTTAAATTTCAAGTTTCTTGTTTTTTAGATGTTTTTACATTTTTGGATACCCTTTTCATCATAATGAAATTCCTAATTTATGGTTTTTATTTTCCATTCCTGGGTTGAAAGATATTGCAGTTTTAGTTTCCCAGATTTGCACCTGAAAATCTTCTGAGTTAGAATTGAGGCACTTAGAGTTCCCGGAATGGCCCCGAAACTTGCCGAAATCAGCATAGTAGATTTTGAGCGTGTTATTGACTTCGAGACCTTTCCAACAGTTCAAACAGTTCATGAATCAAAGTCCTGGATCAAAAGTTATGGCCTCAAGAAGTTGGCGCACTTTCTAGAAGATACAATTGCAAATGCTCTTTTGAAATTTGAACTTCATGTTGTAAATTTTCGGTGCCAAACTGCCTAAACTCAAATTTGAATGTTGTTTTGGCTCCAAACTAATGAGGAGCTCTATTTATGGGCGGGTTTCTAATTTTTTTAGGTAGCTTTTTAGGGACAAGCTCACATATTGCGAAAGGGTTATTTTGTAGCTGTCTGTAACTTGCATGTGTTGTAGAACTTGGAGATTTGAGATCCTCTGCATGTAAGAAGCTCCATTTTCTAAATAATAAAATTATTCTCTTGTTTGTGTGTTATTTTTTGTGTCTTAGGTTGCGCCCTCATCAAGTGGTATCAGAGCGGTTTTCTTGAGCATGTGGATAGATCGCCGATCATGAGGCAGTTCACACCAGGACCGTGGTTGTGGGTTGAGGTCAAGAAAGATGCCTCCAAGAGTGATGCCTGGTAGGTGTGGTGGTGCTAGAGGTGGTCAAGGAGGTAGAAATGCTGGTGGAAGAGATGCATTGGCAGCCCTCCAGAGACAGATTGATGTGTTACAAGAGCAGTTGAGAAGAGGGTTAAACCCTAGGGAGGAAAGTGAGGATGAAGGAGAGGAAGAAGGTTCAGATGTAGAAGAGGAAGAAGAAGCAATTGATCAAGACCAAATGTGGCTAATAAGGCCATTTCGAGTTATTTGGGAAAAGGACCCGAGCTAGAAGAATATTTTGAGTATGAGAAAATAGAGGACCCAAATAGGGTTAAGTTTGTAAAAATGAAGCTAAAGGGCCATGCCAATATTTAGTGGAAAGAGGTCCATATGGAAAGAAATCAAAAAGGAAAAGGAAAGATCACCAAATGGGATTGCATGGTAGAGAAATTGAAGAAGCGGTTCATACCAGTGCACTACAAGTTAGATCTGTTTGAAGAAATTGCAAGGTTTGAAGAAAGGAAGTAGATATGTGAAAGAATACATGGAATATTTTCACAAGATGATCATCAGAATGAGGCATGCAGAGGCTAATAAGGAGAAGGTATCTTGTTATCTTAATAGGTTACGAACGAACATTCAGGAGGAGTTAAGCCTGGTCAGAATGACCACCATTGAGGATGTGTATCAGTTTGCTCTAAAGGTGGAAGAGAAGCTAAACAAAAGATTTGATGGCAAGAAAAAAGGACGAGGAGGTCAAAGCGGAAGGGGCAATGGAAGATCTTCAGGAAGCCGAAATGATGATGAAAAGAAAAGTGAAGATGTGGAGTGCAGGTTAAAGCCAAAGGAATGGCAGCTTCTCTCTTGCCCTCGTGATCAAAACAGTGGTGATCAAAGAGGAAGAGGATGAGGGAGATATGGACAAGGATTTGGAAGAGGTTGTTTCAAAGGAACATGTATCTAGTGTGGTGAAGAAGGGCATCAAGCCAATGAATGTCCACAACACCAAGGAAGGGCAGACAAAAAGCTAGAAGGTCATGGAAGGGTTGTGCATGTAGATGAGGAGGCCCAATTTGAACATTTAGATGATGCTAAAAGGGGAGAAGCCCTAGTGATTAGGATAGCCCTGGTGACTAAGGAAAATGAACTAGAACAAAGGAAGAATCTATTTTGCACAAGGTGCAAGTGTAAAGCAAAATGTTGTGATGTCATTATTAATGGTGGAAGCACCAATAATCTGGTGTCAAAGGAGATGGTCATAAAATTGAAACTGAAGAGGGAAAGGCACTCGCATCCATATCGGATTTCCTGGTTGCAGAAAGACCACAAAGTTTTGGTCAATGAGCAGTGCCTAGTAAAGTTCAAGATCGAGAGCTACCATGATGAGGTACTCTATGATATCATCCCCATGGATGCATGCCACATGTTGTTGGGGAGGCTGTGGTAGTTTGATAGGCGAGCTATACATGATGTCCATGCAAACACTTAATCCTTGACAAAGGATAGGGTTTGTCACAAGTTGAAACCCCTGAAGGAGACCAAAGAAAAGGTATGTAGTAGTGCTAGAATTTGTTATGTAGATGGAAGAAAAATTTTAGAAGGTATGAAGTATGAGCATATGTGTTATGCATTGATTCCTAGAGAGTAAGGAGGATAGTGAGAAGGTTCGGAAGAAGTTTCTAGGATGTTGGATGAGTTTCGAGATGTTGTTTACGATAGTATGCGAGGGTTTACCACCAATAAGGAAGATGGGTCATCAGTTGACTTGATTTCTGAGCTAGTTTTTTCAATTAATTTAGCTCTGGGGTAGCTCCGGTGAAAATGAGAGTTGAAACGAGCAAGTTCAAGAGTTGTTGAAAGGGTTTGATATGGGAGGTTTGAGTCGGTGCAGTACTGCGGTACTAGCACCAAAGAGGGATGGGGAGTGGAGGATGTGTATAGATTCCCAAGCCATAAACAAGATAACAATCAAGTACAAATTTCCTGTCAAGGATGGATGACCTGATGGACTGTTTGAGTGGAGCTTAGTACTTCACCAAGATTGATCTGAAGAGTGGATATCACCAGATCTGGATTCAAGAGGGAGATGAATGGAAGACTTCCTTCAAGACCAAAGAGGGCTTGTACAAGTGGTTAGTCATGCCTTTTGGGCTAACCAATGCACGAGCATTCATGTGGCTCATGAATGAGGTACTAAAAGAATTTTTGGAAAGTTTTGTTATTGTATATTTAGATGATATTTTGATTTTCATTAAGACATTGGATGAGCATCTGATGCATATTCGGAGAGCCTTTGAGAAGTTAAGAGAAGAGAAACTGTTGATTAATCTGAAGAAGTGCAGTTTTGTGAAGAGGGAGTTAGTATACTTGGGGTTTGTTGTCTCAGCAGAAGGTCTCAAGATGGACCCAGAGAAGGTGAAGGCTATTCTGTAATGGCCTACCCGGTATTCTGGGGTGAGATCTTTCCATGGTTTGGCTAGTTTTTAGAGAAAGTTCATTAGAAATTTTAGTAGTATTTGTGGACCCCTTATTGAAACAATGAAAGGGGATAGAAAAGAATTCAAATGGAGCACTGGAGCGACAAAAAGTTTTGAATTGTTGAAGTAGAAGGTGACAAAGCAACCTATTCTAACCCTCCCAAATTTCAACAAGGTATTTGGTGGATTGTGCCATTGGAGTAGTGTTGAGCAGAAAGGTAAGCCCAGCTACTATTTAGGTGAAAAGTTAAGCGTGCAAGAGAAAAGTATTGTATATGATCGAGAATTTTTAACACAATAGTTCAAGCATTAAAGAAATGGAGACATTATTTGTTGCAGAAAGTAATTTAATCTATATATTTGATCAACGGGCCTTGCAATACCTAAATAGTCAAAGAAAAATTAAAATAAGAAACATATATGAAAATGGGTAGAGTTTTTGCGAGTTATACCTTTTTTTTGAAACACGGTGGGAAGTCAAATAAGGTTGCGGATACTGCCTTAAGTAGGGAGGCATTGATGAAAAGATGCAGTTAGTGGTTGGGTTCAATGAACTCAAGGCGTTGTATGCAAAAGATCTGATTTTAGGAGGCTTGGAAGAAGCTTGAAGGAACACGTATTCGGTGGGCCCGAGGAGAAGGTGGTTAAATTTCATATTCTAGGATGGCATATTATTTAAGGGAATTCAATTGTGTATCCTGAGGAGTTCCATGAGGGAGAACTTGATAAAGGAGAAACATAGTGGAGGAATGGCAGGACGTTTTGGTCGGGATAAGACCATTGCCATTATCAATGAGCATTATTATTGTGTAGTTGTCATAGGATGTGATGAGTTTAGCACAAAGCTATGGGGTATGTCCCGGATGATAAAGGGTGATCGAGAATGGGCTTATATCAGCCCTTACCTGTATCGGAGAGGCCATGGGAGGATATAAGTATGGACTTTGTTCTTGGTTTGCCAAGGACACAATGAGGGAATGATTCAATCTTTGTGGTGGTTGATAGGTTTTTAAAGATGGCACATTTCATTCCATGTCGAGGAAGACCATGATACAATCCACATTGCTGACTTGTTCTTCAAAGAATTGGTGGGACTACATAGTGCACTTAAATAGTGATGTTTCAAATCATGACACCAAATTTGTGGGGTACTTTTGGAGGACCTTGTGGAAGAAAGGTGAAGACAAAGTTGAAGTTGCATTCCACCACAAATAGATGGGTAAGCGAGAGGTTGTTAATTGGAGTCTGGGTAACCTACTGAGATGTTGGTAGGAGATAAACCCAAGGGATGGGACTTGATCTTACCCCAGGCGAATTTTCTTACAACAATTCTTCAACAAAAGCACTGGTAGATCACCATTCTAGATTGTGTATGGAGGTAGCCCCAGAACAGCTCCAGAATTGAGGAAGATGGACCAAGAGAAGAAAATAAGTGTTGAAGCCAAAGATTTTGCAGAACACATCAAGGATATACATGAGAAGGTAAGAGAACATATTAACAAGATGAATATGCAGTATAAGGCTAAGGAAGATCAGAAGAGGAGGTATAAGGAGTTTCAGATTGGTGATGAAGTGATGGTCCACTTGAGGAAAGAAAGGTTTCCAGTGGGAACATATAACAAATTGAAGATGAAGAAGTTCGGTCCTTATAAAATTTTGAAGAGGCATGATTTAGGGAATGCATATGAGGTAGAGTTGTCGGATGGATTCAACATTTTCCCTATGTTCAACATTTCAAATTTGACAGAGTATCATGAAGGTGGTGCAGAGGAAGTACCAACAATGGAACAATCTGGGATTCCAGCACCTACTTCAAAAAAGGAGGATATTGAAGAAATCCTAGATAGTCATGTGGGAAGGAGTACCAGGAACAGGCTATATGAAGAATATCTAGTGAAATGGAGAGGAAGGCCTGTGGAAGATTCATCCTGGTTATCTAAGGCAGGGGTTGACTGGTTGGGTTTTCCTCAACCATCTGAGATGTGACGGGGCCAGTTCTCAAATTACCCTGGGTGTCTGATGCAGGAGCATCTAGTGGTGAAGGGCAATTTTGCATCACCCAAAAATAGTTAAATTTCGAGTTTCTCAGTTTTTAGATGTATTTACATTTTTGGATACCCTTTTTGTCATAATGAAGTTCCCAATTTATGGTTTTTATTTTCTATTCCTGGGTTGAAAGATATTGCAGTTTTAGTTTCCCAGATTTGCACCTGAAAATCTTCTGAGTTAGAATTGAGGCACTTAGAGTTCCTAGAACAGCCCCAAAACTTTATGAAATCGGTGTAGCGGATTTCAAACACATTATTGACTTCAAGACCTTTCCAACGATTCAAACGGTTTGTGAATTGGAGTCCTGGATCAAAACTTATGGCCTCAGGATGTTGGCGCACTTTCTAGAAGATACAATTGCAAATGCTCTTTTGAAATTTGAACTTCATGTTGTAAATTTTTGACGCCAAACCACCTAAACTCAAATTTTAATGTTGTTTTGGCTCCAAACTAATGAGGAGCTCTATTTATGGGCTGGTTTCTAATTTTTTTAGGTAGCTTTTTGGGGACAAGCTCGCATATTGTGAAAGGGTTATTCTGTAGCTATCTGTAACTTGCATGTGTTGTAGAACTTAGGGATTTGAGATCCTCTGCATGTAAGAAGCTCCATTTTCTGAATAATAAAATTATTCTCTTTTTTGTGTGTTATTTTCTGTGTCTCAGACTGCACCCTCATCACTCTTAGGGGGAGCAGGTAGTATCATGTGTTGTCATTGTGAGTATTTTTTTTCTCATGTCAAAGGAGAAGTCAATGTAAAATATTTTTCCTTTTCCATTGATTTCAAAGGGGGAGAAGAATCATGTGAAAAGGGAGAGGAAGAATGGGAGAAGAAGCATGTGAAAAATAAAAGGAGGCGTATAAGAGATTATCTACTAAGGGGGAGAAACAAAAAAGTGTATTCAGAGCTAGTATGTTGTCTTTGATAGTTTTTCACATCATGTGTTGCTATTAATGACAAAGGGGAAGATTGTTGCAAGAATGGAAAATTGAAGGTGTTGTCATTGATGTCAATTGGTCAACTAGTTATCAACTAGTTGTTGTTGGAATGAAAATTTTAATGAAGATATATTGTAGGTATTTAGTGGTTGCTCTTGGTTCTAGTCCTAATTTGCTCCTATGTTTGTGTAGTTCATACATGTTCATGATTTTTGGAAGATGCGTTATCTAGATTTTTGGTTGTTGATTCATTGTAGAGTGCAAGTTATATTCACCAGTTGTGAAGTATGGTTTTTTGTGTTTCTATTTGAGGTCTAAGAGAAATGTGGTTGGTCTAAATTTCTCTTTGATGAAGTCTTATGAATTGTAGTTCTAGAGTTGAGTTGCCTTGATTCTATTGAAGATAGTTTCGACATCGAGGAGATTCATGTTTACTGGTTTTATGTGTTTTACACTGGTTTAGCCGACCTTTTGTGAAATACTACTTTCGAGGTTGATGAAGAATGTTGGATCTATTTTGGGTCCCTTGAAGCATGTGTTTGGGTTTCCCTCATTCTAATTCCACCCTAGGATTTTTTGGTGCCAACCTAATTTTAATTTGAATTTGGATGGTTGACTTTGGATATGTTTCAAAGTTGAAGATGGTATAAATACAGGATGAGTTAGTGGTGAAATATACAAGAGCGAATAAGAAGAGTGATAAGAGAAAAGAGAAAGTCCAAATAGATGCGACATTGATTGTATTTAGTGAGTGTGTGTGATACGAGTGTGGAAGATTAGTGTGAAGCTTAATGATGAGTTTTTGGATGTAGTGATCAGGAGGTGAACTCTATCATTCATTCATGTTTGTCAGTAATTGTGGTGGAATCCTTTGCTGCATTTAGATTGCAGTCTCTTTGTAACAACTCTTCTTTGTCTTCTTTATATCTCTGTGGCAATGAGCCCTTCGGGTTGTTATCCCTATTGAACAGTGAGTCCTATTTCAGACAATGAGTACTTATTTTAGTAGTGAGCCTTATTTTTGGTAGTTAGCCTCTTGTAATAGATTTTGATATTCTCTATAGTGTGAGTTAACCCGAGTCACCATGGTTTTTCCCTTATTGGGTTTTCCATGTAAATCCATTGTTATTGTGTTTATGTGTTGGATTGAAGTTTCTACATTGGCATTTGATGATTAATCATTTAAGTAGTATTCAGAACTACTTTTGATGATTGAATTAAAATTTTAATTCTATGGTAGTTGATTCACTCCCCCTCTCAGTTGTCATATTCAATGGATATTTTACCTACTTGGTATATACCAAAACATGTGGAATAACCTCCTCTGGTAAAGACATAATAGTGGTTATGAGAGGTGGTACATAAATACAAAAGAGGGTGTGTAACTAGTTACTACTCATGTGAGGGAGAGAGTGACACATGCAGCTACTATATTCCACTATGTATTCTCACATTAACCATGTATAATAAATCTATACGAAAATAATATGTGTAGGAAAAATTAAATACCACTAACATAAGAAAATTAAAAACTTGCATTAATGCCCCCCTTAAATATAGCTTAGGTGGGTGAGAAGATGGATCCTCACAAATAAATTTTGATGAGGTACCCATGTGTACAAAGAGATCCCTGTAAGAAGAAGTCATGTTATGCCTTGCATACCCATCCTTATTTTCCCTTTGGTTCTAAATGGGTCCCCCTCTTTGCTTTTGCACCTTTTTTATTCTTCCTATTGAAAGTATGTGCAGTATGTGTGTTGTCATTGATGCCAAAAAATTTATGTCAATGTTTTCATTGATGTCAACTTGTTCATACTATTGGTGATTGTTATAATTATATGTTACTGCATTGATGGTTGAGATGTTGTGATGATTCTTTTATTAGTTGCATCATTTTGTCATTAGTAGTGTCACTAGTGTCAACCTAGTTTTTCTTAGGTAAGAATGTGTATGGTTGAGTTGTTATATTGTAGAAGGTTTTGCAGTGTTCAGGAAGTGTTCCAGATGATAAGAATGTCTTTATGGTGCTTGGTTTCCAAGTTCTTTCAAGAAAATTTGAATAAAAGAGGAAACAATGTGGTTGTGAAGTGTTTTGTGCTAAAAAAAATTGGTCTGCATTTATTTTGTGCTGAATATATGCTTATGTTTTTTAGATATGTTGATTAGATGTTCTCAAAGATGTTATATCCAAAAAAAAAATTCTAGATTGTTGTGCAGAGAAAATTGTGTGAACTGTGTATTGTAGTGTTGTCTGGAAGAAATGGTTTTTCTCCACATTTCTCCATAGTTTGGCTACTTGTTTTGTGATTCTAGAAGTATGTTGATATTTCTCATAACTATCTTTAGTTGAAGTGGTTCAAATTTTTGAGCTCTACAATTTTGTTTCTTGTGTTACAGTATGTAAAAGGTTAATTGGTTGTATAAGGTGAGTATGTTCTTCAGGTGAAAGTTGTTGCGAAGGAATTTGTTGGATTTCAGGGTGTTTTTGGAATATTCCATATTATGTTAAAGTGATATGATCTATTTTTTGTAAGTCATCTTTGTTCAAAGGAAACATGTACTTAAAGGTTTAATGGTGTTTACATGGGTTTGGATGACCTTGGGTGTTTACATTAATTGCAGATTTGTTTCAGTTTTTGTGGAAGTATGGCAAGGCATGTACATGTGGATTTTGGTCTAACTTAAGGTGTGATGTGGTCCACCTTCATTCCTTTCCATTGCATGAATTTTTTGGTCTCAACCTAATTTAAATTTTCATGATTGAGGTGCATAGTCGACCTTGGAGATTGTTTTCAAGGATGAGGAAGGTATAAATAAGTGTTGAGTTGATGGAGAATTGTGCAATGGGGTGTATGATGCAGAGTGGATAGTTGTGAAGTATGAAATTGTAAAATGTAGTGCAAGCTTTAATGTAGTTAGACCACTATAAGTAGTAAGCAGAAGGTTTTTGCATCATCAGAAAGGTTGTGAATGTATTTTTGATGTTGTGGTGGAATTTTCTGTTGCATTGAGATGGATTTCTCAATGTAGTAATACTCTTTCTTCTTTTCTATAATTTGGCAGTGAGCCCTTGTTAGTGATCCCTTCTTTATTTTGGGAAATGAACCTATTATATTTGGTGTTGCAATTACTTTATATTGGAGCTAATCCTCACTATGGATTTCCCTTCTTTTTTGTGCATGGTGTTGATGTGTTTCAGTTTTTTTTATTTGCATTCATGCTTAATCATTCTCATAGATTAAAGTTTAATAAGGTTAATGTGGAACTGAATGATTTTGAGGGTTTTGATGTTTTAATGTATAATTGATTCACCCCCCCTTAGTTGTCTTGTGCATTCAACAATTGGTATCAAAGAAAGGTTCATTTGAAGAAATATTAACCACTTGAGGTAGATCCTTGATAGTGCACAAGGAGGCTCCTTTGTTTGATGTATTAGATTATGCATTTTGAAAGAAAAGGATGGAAGGCTTCCTTGTATCACTTGGATTTGGAGTTTGAAATTTTGTTGAATATGGATATATTATGCCTAAAAATGGTTTAAGTGTTGATGATGAGGTCAAGGCCTATGAGAAAAATGGTAAAGCAAGGTATGCTCTTTTATGTGGTCTTTCTAATACTGAGTTTGTGAAGGCTATGAATCTTAAAACTAATAAAGAGATTTGGAAAAAATTGGAACGTATTTATGAAGGATATGATAAATTCAAGTAGGAAAAGATGCAGAATGTAAAGATCATGTTTGAAAACATGTGGATGTTAGAAGATGAAAACATTACAAGCTACATGCATAAGGTGGAAAAATTTGTTAATTCCATCAAAGGACTTGATGGAAAACTCGATGAAGATGAGGTGGTAAAGAAGGTACTAATAACTCTTCCTAAAGCTTATAGTCATAAATTTTCTTCTATTGAGTAAGCTTAGGATTTAAGAAAATATACTAGAGATCATATGTATGGTGCTTTATCTACTTTTGAATTAAGAGAATTTCGTCGAAATGATGAAAATTTTGAGACTACTTTTAAGGCTATAAAATCAGAGAAGGTTGTGGAATCATATTAGGATGATCTTGATGATGTAGAAGAAAACTTTGTGAGGACAATGAGAAAGGGTATTGAAAAACTAGGTCATTATCATTCAAATGTTTCAATTGTGGAAAGATAGGTCATTGTGCTTCAAGATGTCCAAACAAAGCTTCAACAAAAAAAGTAAGGAGAATAAATACAAATAAATTAGGAGAATTTATTATGTTGGAGAAGATGCCAATATATCTGATGATGAATCTGATTATCCAAATGATGAAGATAATGGATTCTTGTTCATGGCTATAAATGTTGAAACTAATTCTGCTAACTTTCAAAGATATATGAAGGAAGGTGCTCCAAAAATAGATCATAATGTTGAATGAATTATAGTGACTAATTTTCATGCTAGAGAGGAGGAGAATTATAGGATCATTTAAAAATCATATGACTCGTGATAAAAGTAAGTTTTTTAAATGAGAAATATGGAGGTCTTATGGTGTAGGAGCACCCTCATGCTCAATTTTGGATTTTTGTCTTGTTTTTCATTTTTTTATGTAAATAAGTTAATTTTGTACCATTAATGATCACTTGGATTCATTCTAGACCATTTTAGAATGTTTTGCATTCATAATGCAAATGATGTCAAAAAATTATCAAAATTGTAAAAGTTGTCATTGTGAAAGTTGTCAAAAGTGCATTAAGATTAAAAATTTGATTAGGAAGTTAGTTGTGGGTGGTTGGTAGTTGAAAAATTATTGTAAATTCATAAATAAATGTTTTAAATATGAATCCCATGGTTGGGAAGGTTGGAAAAGATGGGAATGAAAATTGGAATCAATTTGGAGCAAATTTTCTGTGCATTTTTCTTGTAATAGTCTTGTTCTTTTATGTGGTATAGATATTTAAAATATTTTTATAACTTTAACATGGTATGGTTGGAAAGATAATTTAGTTATATTTCATTTGGTTTTGGTTTGGTTAAATTTCATTAAGTTTAGAGAAAGTTATGGCACTTTTTGTAACAATAGGTTTGAATCTACCCTAGGGTTTCCAACGTACAAAAAAAATTATATATTTTCTTCTCTCCATAAAAAATATCTAAAAATTAGTGAAAAGTTTTTTTTTGAGGGTATATAAAAACCCTTTAGAGTATATTTCATCATTTTCCAGTTTTATGAAGTTACTAATGAAAGTTTGTTTGCATTTGGGTGTAGACAGTCCAAAAAGAACCCTCTTAGAAGTAGGGCAGTCATTTTTTGAGACCTTCCATATAAAACAACCCTACCTTATTTTTGGATATGTGTACGAATGACCAAATGTATATCCTAAATGAGTATCATTTTCTATAGATTAGGTCTGAGTCAAAACATATGCCCATTTTTCCTTTTTAAAAGGCTACAAGCAAGAATGAGGGTTTGTGAAGGAAAACCCACTTTTTGATGAACAAAAGCAATTGTTTAAGGTTGTTTTGAGTTTTATTTCCCCTGATATGCATCAAATTAGTATTAGGGACCAAATATTTGGGAAAGAAAGTTTTTGGGAGTTTGTGTTGTCTTTTTGCAAGTTGAGGCAAAAACCTAGATGTCAAAAGACTAGGTGGTGAAGAAAGGAGGAAACCTAGGTGAGGTATCACAAAGACAAGAAGAAGCAAGGTGAAAGAGAATTTCTTGAGAAAGAATAATGGAAATTTTGAGAATATTTTTTCATAGATATTTTCAGAGTAAGAAAGTCACAACCAAGAAACAAGAGAAAATAAAATAGAAAGATGAGATGAAGAAAAATGAGAAGGAACAATAGATAAAAGTGCAACAAGAGATCATAGAGTTGAGGAAAGCCTTGGAACAAATGGAAAAAATGGAAAAAAATGGAAAAAAGAATCAAACTTGAGATGCATTAGATTCTTGAGATAGAAAACTAGGAAATTGGTTGGCATTTACCAATAATAAAGATGGTAAAGTGGCCTAAAAATAAGATAATTCAGAGGAGAGAAGAAGGAAAATGACAACAATAAGAATGGATGAGTTGCAAGATATGTTGAAAGGAAGGGTGCTAGAATAATCTAAATAAACAAGAAAATATTGTGTTTTTGAAACTAATCCTTTGTATGAGTATGTGTTTACAGGTGTAGAAGATGAAAATGAAGATGGAAATGAGTCTAAAGAAGGAGAAGTGCATAGCATGTATGAAGATTGTTATACAAATGTAGCACACATGGAGGATCTCTTGGGTGTTGAAGTGGAGTTTCTTGTACAAGGAGATAAAAAGGAAACCTCAAGGTCTCAATATTTTATTTCAAATCTTTCATTAGACTATGTATGTGTAGGTTTGTTAGACAAGGAGATATGACTCATTGAGAAGCAGACTCTTGAAAGAGATCAGGTTTAGAGGAGGATGCAAAAAGAGGAATACCTTGCAAGGAAGAAAGAAGAGAAGGAGTTGAGAAGACAACCTAGACAAAACAAGTTGAAAAAAAAAGACAAATCCAATAATAAATCAAAGAAATACTTCAAAATAATTGAAAGACCCAAAAGAAAAAGAAGCCCTGCACTCAAGTGGACTTGAGTTTTTCTTTCCCTTGGGAGTATGGTGCGGGAGCACCCTCGTGCTCAAGTTTTGGTTTTTGTATTTGTTTTTGTTATTTGATGTAAATAAGGTCATTTTGTACCATTAGTGATAATTTGGAGTCATTTTAGAATATTTTATAATTTTTTGGAGTCATAATGCAAATGATGTCAAAAAATGGTCAAAATTGTAAAAGTTGTCATTGTGAAAGTTGTCAAAAGTGCATTAAGGTTACAAATTTGATTAGGAATTTAGTTGTGGGTGGTTGGTAGTTGTAAAATAATTTGGAAAGAATAAATAAATTTTGTAAACATGAATCCTAAGGTTGGTAAGGTTGCAAAATATGGGAATGAAAATTAGAATCAATTTGGAGCAAATTTTATGTGCATTTTTCCTATAACAGTCATGTTCTCTCACATGGTATGAATATGTATGGAATTTATATGACCTGAACATGGTATGATTGGAAATATAATTGAGTTATATTTCATTTGGTTTTAGTTTGGTTAAATTTCATGAAATTTAGAGAAAGTTATGACATTTTGTGTAGCAACAGGTATGAATCTACCCTAGGGTTTCCAACGTACAAGAAAATTCCATATATTTTCTTCCCTCCATCAAAAATATCTAAAAATTGGTGAAAAGTTTTTTTTTAGGGTATCTAAAAACCCTTTAGAGGATATTTCATATTTTTCCATCTTCATGAATTTATTAATGAAATTTTGTTTGCATTTGGGTGTAGAAAGTCCAAAAAATACCCTCTTAGAAGTAGGACAGTCATTTTTTGAGGCCTTTTGTACAAAACAATGTTAAAAGGCACAGGAAAAATGAGAGAGGGGGTGAATTATTTGTCACTAAATTCAAATTTAAAACTTTAACTACTTATTAGCTTCATAACCACATTGTTCTGTTATTAGGTATGAACATGAAATGCAGATAACAAAAAGTAAAATCAACACAATGAATGCCAGATTTTATGTGAAAAACCCAATGAGGGAAAAACTATGGTGAGGTTTAACTCACAATATAAATAAAAATAAAAACCAATTACAAAGGCTCACCGCCAAGGGCTCACTGTCCATCAAGTAGGCTCACTACCTACTAATACAAAAGAAAAAAAAGATTCACCATAGAAATTAACACACATCTGCAACCTTTATCAGAAGATTGCAAAAACATTTAGCTCACTGCCTTCAAGAATCTAACACAATGAAGTAGGGTGATCCCACAAAGTTGGTTCACAATTTCTGGGAGATTCTATTTTTTGCTGAAATCACATATTTTTTGAAAATATAATGATTTAAGTCTTAAAAAGTTCCATTTAAATAATTCCAATTGTAGAGGGTTTGATCAAACTACCTTAGAACCTCGCTAGTTTTAAACCATACCTATAATGGAGTCTCCTTTACACCTATCAAAATGCTGATAAAAAACCACTTTTGATTTACCTTTTGGGGTATCAAATGAATTCATTTAAAATTTATTTTTTGTAATTATCTAGTCCTTATTATAAGCTTCCCAAAAATTATAATTTTAAATAAATTTAAATTAATTATTATATTTATTTTTTATTTCTCGTGAATGTAGGTTTTTCACTAAAATTCAAGCTCTATGTTCAACACATGTGGAAAAATAGAAGATTATTAAAAAAAAATTGAAAAATATGAGTGCACTGATATTGAAGTCCTTGATCCAACAAAAAATTTAAATTTTTATACATACAAAAAAATTTGTGTTATACAGTCTTCCTATGTCTAAATTGTAATTGGTTTGACTTCGAAACTTGATTAAGGAAAAATATTCAATAAAACACTATGAAACCAATTGGAAGCACTAGATATTGTAGTTACAAATCTAAATTCAAAAAAAAAAAAATCTTTCATCGAAAAAATTTGTGTTATACAGTGAGTGTCACTCCTTAAAAATAGTGTTTACTGAAAAAAACTAGTTTTCAAAGGAGATGGAAAAAGAAGTGGAATCTAATTCCAATTTTTTTGAAAACAATATATTTATAATTTATAGAAAAAATACCACAAATCACTAGTTTTTATCATCTTCAAATTCCTCACGATTTAGCTACTATGGGTGCCTTAGTTAGAAAAAATTAGTTAAGTGTCTAGTTTAGCCAAAAATTGTAAACCAGTATTGTGGGATCACCCAGTACTGCTGCCTCAACTCACTTTCACACACTTCTACTCTTTTAATGTATTTCTTACTTTTTCACTTTTCATCCTCTTACAATTCTTCCCAATTCAACTTGCATTTATACCATCTTCAACCTTAGAAAATTTCTCCAAGGTCGGCCACATACGCCTCATTTTATAAATTCAAATTAGGTCAACAACTCAACATTCCTATGGTGGAAAGGAATGAGAGTGGACCAATATAAATACTTAACAAAGACCAAAAATAATGTTTTTGATCAACCACACACTTCCTTAATTAAATTTAATTCTTCAAGTGAAGTGTAAACACCAGGTCGACCAAACCTAATGAAAACACAAATAAACATTGATGTACATGTTGGCAACACAAGCGCAGATAACTGAGAGGGGGGGTGAATCAATTATCATAGAAATTTAAGCTTATTAAACTTGTTCTTAGAATTGAATAATAACCATGAAATTATAAATCATTACCACATCAAAAACACACATAAAACCAAAAAAAATTATGTCAAAACCCTGTTAGAGGAAAAACCATGGTGGAGGTTAGTCCACAAGATTATACCCTGTTAAAAGTATAAAGGAATAAATGGGAATGCACATGCATTCAGGAAAACTTCCTAGAGCTCACTACTCAAATACAATAAGGCTTAATACCCAAAGGAAGACTCATTGTCTTATAGAAAGATTCAGATTACATCCACAAGATTTTGAACTAAGAAAATAGCATCTACTCATGCCTGATTATAGTTTCGATTAAGCACATAAACTCTGCTCACTCTACTTCACATTTAACTTTTTCCTTCAAATGATTAGGGAATTATTCACACACTTCACTTCACCATCATGCCTTTAAATGATAAAACAATCACTCATGTATATCTGCAACCAAGAATAACATCATCTACATGTCGGCTTCAATAAAATATAAAATGAATACAAACTGTCAGGCCAAAACATAAATAATTATCAGTGTGAATCAACCAACATCGACCACAACATAGTGAAGACCCAAAATAATATCCTCAAACATGAAACATCTTCAGTAATTATTCCTTGAAGATCCACAACATGCTACAATCACCCTATTGGCCAAGAACATGAAAAGCATGAACACACAAGAGAAAATCTCCAATCGTGAGCACACCGATCAATGCTGACATACAAAAAAGATAGAGCATCATCTAAAAACATCCAAAAGCATCATGAATCACTAGAGAAGCATCCACAAAACTTCAAATTACCAAAATCACATCATATTCTTTCAAGAACACCAAGTGAAGCAACAGAAAAATATTCGAAACACAGATACTCATAACTCGATCAAATCTTTATGCAGATCTCTAAAACTTAACGTAGATAATCTAGATATACTCAAAAACAAACCCTTTAATCCAAAACCTCTGATCATCAACATATTGAGCTGGCCATCAGTATGTTGGCCATACTAAACTTGACAACTTGCAACTT
Organism: Sequoia sempervirens; assembly: GCA_007258455.2. Taxonomy (NCBI): domain Eukaryota; kingdom Viridiplantae; phylum Streptophyta; class Pinopsida; order Cupressales; family Cupressaceae; genus Sequoia; species Sequoia sempervirens. The sequence goes on along the minus strand of VDFB02364479.1, from coordinate 48,093 downwards.
TTTTTATTACAATTTTCTCAATATCCTTGACATATACAACCTCTAATGACATTAATGCCAATAGTGTTGAAATCAATGACAACCACATATCAGAAACATCGAACAATGTCCCCCTTTGGCATTGATGGAAACACATGATGTGAAAAACACCATCAACCCAACTTTCTCTTACACTTTCTCCATCTTAGATTTTGACTCTTCTCCCAATATAATTCATAGTTTTTCACATGACTCTTCTCCCCTTTGACATCAATGAAAAAGATACGCATTGTATTTCTCATGCAAGCTCTGAACCAAATTTCTAAACATCTGACTACTCCCCCTGAGTAGCAGCCACCACAACATCAATCTAGATCAAGATATGACTATGAAATGCATGGACTGATGCAATGACTTGCATCTTAGTTCTAATTAGGAGGGGTAATCACCCCTAGCTTCCCTTTGAGATACTCAAAAGTATCCTTAGGAAAAGGCTTAGTAAAGATATCTACAATCTATTCCTTAGTGGGTACATACTCCAATCTGACTTCCTTTTCACTCACCTTCTCTCTCAAAAAGTGAAACTTGATAGATATATGCTTGGTTTTTTAATGCATCACTTGATTCTTAGAAATGTAAATTGCACTTGAATTATCACAGAATATAGAAATAGATTCATCACACACAACTCTGATATCTTTCAATATCTACTTCATCCACAATACTTGAGTACAATTTTTAGCAACAACAATGTATTTTTCCTTTGCAGTAGATAAAGAAATGGCATTCTACTTCTTACTTAACCATGAAATCAACTTCTTTCCCAAGAAAAATGCACCATCACTAGTACTCTTTTTGGCATTCACATCTCCTGCCCAATCAACATTAGTAAAATCACTTAAAGTAAAGTCATCTTCTTTAGGATACCATAGGCCAAAATCAACTATCCCCTTCAAGTATCTGAAAATCCTCTTCACACCAGTCACATGAGATTCCTTAGGATCAACTTGAAATCTTGCAATAATGCATACAAAATTCATGATATTAGGTCTAGTTTGAGTCAAATAAAGAAATCCACCAATCATGGATATGTATCTAGTCTAGTTTACTTTAGGAGAATCATCTTGATTCAACTTACATCCATTCACCATAGGTGTACCAACTAGCTTTGAATCTTCCATACCAAACTTCTTTAGCAATTATTTCACATACTTGGACTGAGATATAAAGATCCTTTTGTCTTGCTGAGTAATTTGCAATCCCAAAAAAAAACATTTCTCCAATCATGGACATCTCAAATTCACTCTATATCTCATTAGCAAACTTCATGCACAAACTATCATCTCCAAAAATGATATCATCAACAAAAACATCAACAATCAAATCTTTATCATGATGAATCTTGAAATATAAATTACTATCAGTAGTAGCTTTGCTGAATCCAAGTTTCAACAAATACTTATCCAATCTAGAATACCATGCTCTTGGGGCTTTCTTAAGTCCATACAATTCTTTCATTTATAGATAAACCGTATCTCCCTGATCAATAAATTGAAATCCATCAGGTTGCTCAATATACACTTCTTCCAGTTCACCATTTTGAAATGTTGAATTGACATCCATCTGATAAACCTTGAAGTTTTTGTAAGCATCATAAGCAAGAAATAATCTCATATCTTCAATCCTAGCAATAGGGGAAAAAGTTTCTTCAAAGTCAATTCCTTCCATCTATGAATATCCTTTACACACTAGTCTTGCTTTATTTCTAACAACTTCACCTTGCTCATTCAGTTTGTTCCAAAAGACCCATTTAATTCCAATTACATTTTTATCCTTAGGTCTAGGAACAAGAATCTATGTATTATTCTTCTCAATTTGTTGCAGTTCTTCTTTCATTGCTTCCATCCAATGTTCATCTTTTCATGATTCGTTGACACTTGGAGTCTTAGGATGTTCTTGAACTTCAAGCTCTTGTGATCTCACTTCTACACTTTCACTAGGTCCTTCCTCTTAGCTTTCCTGATTCACTAGAATGATCTGCACTTTATTTTGAGTCTAAACTTAACTAACATTTTGATCACCTGAATCATATCCATAGCTTCTATATGGTATAATTGTGTTTTCATCAACCTTGAAATTAGCACTTTCAACTACTTTCCTCAATCTCTTGTTGAAGCACTAGTAGGATTTTCTTTTAGCAGAATAACCAAGAAAGATTCCTTCATCACTTATAGCATCAAAATTCCCTATATCTTCATCTCTTTTGATATAGCATTTACTCCCAAAATTTGTGAAGTGACTAATAGTAGGCTTATGACCAAACCATAGCGCATAAGGGGTCTTACCGATATCAGCTTTGATATGTACTTGATTGAGAGTGTAAACAATAGTACTCACAGCTTCTCTTTAGTAGATATGTGGGACATTTCCTTCCAGCATCCTAGTCCAAGCAGCATCTAGAACTATCATTTTCTTCCTTTCCACAACTCCATTTTGTTGAGGGGTCCATGGGGTAGATAATTGTATTTTTATCTCATGCTCTTCACAAAAAGAATTAAACTCACCATAAATGAATTCACCACCTCTATTTGATCTCATAAATTTAATCTTCAGGCATGTCTCCGTCTCAACCTTAGCCAGGTTAAGAATCTTGAATTTCTCTAGAGCTTCATACCTTTCCCTTAAGAAAGCAACCCACATCAATCTAGAATAATCATCAATGAGTAACATGAAATACATGTCTCCTTGTAAAATTTTGACTCTAGAAGGACCACACAGGTCAATATGCACAAGCTCCAATACCTCATTTGAACAATGTTGTTTTCTCATAAATGAAACTCTAGTTTGCTTCCCTAATTAACATTCCTTGCATATGGTATTAGTATGCTTTACTAACTTAGGAAGATATCTCACAGCTTGAGTAGAACCTATCTTGATAATAAGTTATGAAATTTTACATGACACAATCTCCTATGCCACAACCAAATTTCATCAACTTGAGCAATCAGACAACTTTTACTAGCAATACTCAGGTGAAAGATATTACCTTTTTTTTTTGTACCTGATGTAATCACATTTCTAGAACTCCCCAATATTCTACACTTTCCATCCTTGAATTGAAGATTGTATCCCTTTTCAACCATTTTTCCAACACTAAAAATATTATTCTTCAAACCTTCCACATATAGAACATCATCAGTATTATTCTTACCATCAAGAGAAATGGATCCTCTACCATGAATTACACCAAATTTATCATCACCAAATCTTACAACACCACCATCATACTTTTCAAGACTTAAAAATTTACTTTTATCACCTGTCATGTGATGAGAGCATCCACTGTCAATCACCCATTCATCTTTTTCTTCCATTTTGTCTACCAAATCTTTTTCCGCATTCATGCAACTAGCAGAATCAATAGGTACCAGATTATTTTTTGTGATAGCAATAAATACCCATTCATCTTCACTTGCATTCCCTTTATTAGATTTATCATTTATCATACCTCCATCAGTAGCATAACAACACTTTCTTTGGAGTCTAGGCTTGTTAGGTCTTGGCTTAGGAACTCTTTCTAGACACCTTGAGGCAAAATGACCTATCTTATTACAAGAAAAACATTTTAGAGGAAATTTCCCTTTATACTTACCTTCTCCTCTGGGTACTCTCTTGACAAGAAGTGCTTCAAGCTCATCTAGCTTTCTCTCTTCTTCTTCAATCTCTCTCATTTACTACTCATACTTGTGCAGGTTTCTAGAAGAAATTTATCCCAAATCATCTCTTCTTATCCTTTTCAGAGGTAGTATCTTTGAATGCAGATTCTATCTTAGGAAGAGCATCACCAAACTCACTTAACTTAAAAGCAACAAGCTTACCAATCAACATGTCTCTAGTTACATTTGTCATAGTCCAGATCTCCTTAATAGCATAAATTTTATGTTTGTATGTAGAAGGGAAGGATCTAAGTACTTTAGTAACAACCTCTAATTCTTCTAATGTTCCACCATCGCATATGATATTACACACAAGTTCATTTACTCCCTGCATGAAAGCAGTGATGTTCTCATCTTCACCCATTTTCAATGTTTTGTATTTCCCTTTCAAACTTTGCAGTTTAGGAATCTTCACATGGGAATCACCTTCATAAAAAATTTCCAACTTCTTCCATATCTCATAAGCAATCTTCAAATCCATTACATTTTTCATCTTGGAATCAACCAGAGCACACAACAATGCTTCCTTAGCCTTGATATTGTACTCAACATCTTTAATCTCAGTAGAAGTAGAAGGACCATTTTGTGGGATGATATACCTATTCTTTGTAATGTTCTAGTAGGATTCACCAATGCATATTAGATGATACTCCATTTGAGTCTTCCACAGAGAATAATTTGTTCCATCAAATCCCATACTATCCTTCTTATATGTCACCATCCCAAATCACCTCAAGCTATTAAACTTCTTCCAAGGAACCTGCTCTGATACCAATTATTGGAAAGAAGGGTAGACAACTAAGAGGGGGGGTGAATTAGTTGTCACAGAAATTTAAACTTATTAAAATTGTTCTCAAATTTGATTAATAACCATGAAATCATAAATCATTTCCACATTAGATACACACATAACATGGAAACCCTATTAGGGTAAAAACCACGATGGAGCTTTGTCCAGAAGATTATACCCTGTTAAAAGTATAAAGGAATAAATGGGAATGCTCATGCATTCAAGCATACTTCCTAGAGCTCACTTCTCAAATACAACAAGGCATACTTCCCAAAGGAAGACTCATTGTCTTATAGATATATTTAGATTAAATCCACAAGATTTTGAACTAAGAAAATAGCATCTGCTCATGCCTGATTATAGTTTCGGTTAAGCACATAAACTATACTCACTCTTCTTCACATTTAACTTCTACCTTCAAATTATTAGGAAAATATTCACACATAGGACTCACACACTTCACTTCACCATCATGCCTTCAAATGATAAAATAATCGCTCATATATATTTGTAACCAAGAATAACATCATCTACATGTTGGATTCAATAAAATATAAAATGAATACAAACTGTTAGCCAAAAACATAAATAATTATCAATGTGAATCAACCAACATCGGCCACAACATAGTGAAAACCCAAAATAATATCCTCGAACATGAAAAATCTTCAATAATTATTCCTTGAAGATCCACAACATGCTACAATTACCCTATCGGCCAAGAACATGGAAAACATGAACATGCAAGAGAAAATATCCAATCACAAACACACCAATCAATGCAGACATACAACAAAGATAGAGCCTGATCTTGAAACATCCACAAGAATCATGAATCACTAGAGAATCATCCACAACACTTCACATTACCAGAATCACATCATCTTCTTTTAGGAACACCAACTGAAGCAACAAAAAAATTGTTAGAACACAGATAGTTATAACTTGATCAAATCTTCATGTGGATCTCTGAAACTTAACATGGATAAACTAGATATACTTGAAAAAAACCCTTTAATCCACAACCTCTAATCATCAACATATTGAGTTGGCCATTAGCATGTTGACCATACTCAACTTGACAACTTGCAACTTTCTTTATTCCAATTTTCTCAATATCTTTGACATATACAGTCTCTAATGACATTAATTCCAATAGTGTTGACATCAATGACAACCACATATCAGAAACATTCAGTAGTGCATGCTTCCCATCAAGAATACAACACACGGATGATGCAAAATGCTTCATTATGCACCATAACACATCTAAGGTTCCTTCAGATACATGCGTAGCAAGTGAAACAATCTTCAAACACCGAAATCCTTCCATCAGTCCATTTGGATTGTGCAAACACATACAACTCTAAAACTTGACTTCCAGGTCACCAAACCATAAAATTATTTTCCAGAACCAAGAGAAAACCATTATAAGACACATTCCAGATATGTGAGATTTGAAATAGAACAACAGAGGACTGTGGAATAGAAATATTTCTCCCAATCACAGAAAGCTAACTCTTCCAGAATGGTTCACACATCTGTAAACACAACTTTCACACTTCAGCAACCCAAAAGCTACAAATCAGTAGATGTCACCACTAGATCATCAAAAAACAACTCTTCAGATCTGCACAAGCATAAGATCAACATAGGACAAATGTGGAGCACATTCTAAACACATTCATAACTCTGACTTCTCTCTATTAATTTTCTCAGAAGAACTTGGAAACTCATCATTTTAGCACATTTGAAACATCATAAGGATAGTTTCATGCACTCACAACATCTCAATAGAATCTCAACTATACATGCATAATCTACAATATATTGAACTATGTTGACATCAATGACAACATTAATGAAAAAACCACCAAACTTGCTCATTCTACAGCAATCTCCACCTTTGTCATTGATGGCAACACATGATGTGAAAAATAATCAAAGAAAACATCCTACACAATATTTTGGGAGGACACCTTCTCTTCTTCTACTACTATTTTTCACATGATTTTCTCTCTCCCTTTGACATCAATAGCAAAGATCAAAAATTATGATCACTCCCACTTAGGAGTGCACCCATTCAACCCATTTTGCAACAATGAAAACCTTCTCTACTCCCCCTGTGGAGTAGACCCATTCATCAATCCAGATAAGTGAAGAACATGTGAACTCACTGGACTGAAGCACCTTCATGTGCACCTATTTTAGGGGGCCAATGACCCCTAACCTCTCCCTAAGATACTCAAAAGTATCCTTCAGAAGAACATTAGTAAATATATCTATAATTTGTTTCTTTGTTGTCACATACTCCAATTCACCATTCAAAAAATTTGACTTGACATCCATTTGATATACTTTGAAATCCTCTTGGGTAGAAAATGCCAAAAACATTCTAATAGCTTCCATTCTAGCCATAGGGGAAAATTTTTATTCATAATATATGCCTTCAACTTATGAGTATCCCTTGCATACAAGTCTTGATTTATTCCTTATAACTTCACCATTTTCATTCAACTTATTCTAGAACACCCATTTTGAACCAATTACATTCTTATTCACAGGTCTAGGAACTAATTCCCATGTCTAATTCTTTTCTATTTGTTGCAACTCTTCTTTCATATCTCTCATCCAATTCTCATCTTCACATGCTTCACTCATAGACTTAGGTTCAATTTCAAGGAATAAACACAAATTTACCTCACCTACTACTTTAATTATTTTCTTCACACCTTCACTCTTTTCTCCAATTATATGTTCCTCTAGATGATTCTTTTTCACATACTTAGGAGTCTTAGAAATAGGTTCTAGTTAATTTTCATCTTCTTCTTCAATATGTTCTTCTTCCTCTTCTCCTTCCTTCTCCTTATTTTCTTCAGGTACTTGTCCACAAATAGGATCATTAGGTTTAACTTCACTTATCTCAATAGGTTTGTGCATGTCTTCATCAACTTTCACATTAGCACTTTCAACAATCTTCCTTAATCTTTTATTGAAGCATCTATATGCTTTGCTGGCAGTAGAGTATCCAAGAAAAATTCCTTCATCACATCTAGCATCAAACTTCCTAAGATTTTCATCATCTCTTTTAATGTAACATCTACTTCTGAGTACCTTGAAGTACTTCACAGTAGGATTCTTACCAGTCCATAACTCAAAAGGAGTCTTTGTGTTTTTGCCTCTAATCTGGACTCTATTAAGAAAATAAAAAATAGTGTGTATTTCCTCTCTCCAGTATACATTTGGTACACTTGATTCTTTCATCATGGTTCTTGCAGCTTCCTATACTGTCTGATTTTTCCTTTCAACTACCCCATTCAACTAAGGATTTCTTGAAGTAGAAAACTATCTTTTTATTCCATGTTGTTCACAAAATGTATTAAACTCACTAGATGTGAATTCTCCACCTCTATTAGATCTCAAACATTTGATTCTCAAATTCACTTCATTTTCCAATCTTCTTTGAACAATTTAAACCTATCCAAAGCCTGAGTATTTTCTCTAAGAAAGAAACCCATGTCATTCAAGAATAATAATCAATAAGGAGCATGAAATACCTATCACCATTTAAGATTCCTATTCTATTCGAACCACAGAGGTTAGTATGAATTAACTCTAGCATTCCAGTAGTAGAATGCTCTTTTCCCTTAAAGATGCATTTTGTATGTTTCCCTAACTGAGAACTTCTACAAATAGTATTAGCAGGCTTTGTGATTCTAGGCAGACCTCAGACATCTCTTGAACTGATCCTAACGAGATTATCAAAGTTTACATGTCTCATCCTTCGATGACATAGCCAACTTTCATTGACTTAAGATACAAGGCATTGACCATCAACTCCCTTAAGCTAATAGATGTTTCCATGAGTTCTCCTTCCAACAACATCCATATGTTGAGATCCTTTTATGATTACATAGGTATTATTTTGAAACAAAAGTTTAAAACCATTGCTACACATCTTTCCAACACTCAAAAGGTTATTCCTCAAACCTCTTACATAATATACATCATCAGTGTTGTGTACATCAAAACTAATTGTACCTTTCCCACAAATCTTAGCTCTTGAATCATCACCAAACATGACCAAACCACCATCACAATTTTCAAGTTTAGTGAACTTACTGTTATCTTTGGTCATGCGATTATAACATCCACTGTCAATCACCTAGTAGTCTTCATCCTGTCTTGCATGAAAGATGGTGACCAAATTACCTTCAATCTTATTCTTTTTGTTCTCCAGAGCATTCTTCCTTGCACATTTTCCATGGTTAGCAGATACAGATTTTTTGAAAAATTCTTCCTTGCACATTTTTTTAGGGTTAGCAGACACATATTTATTCTCCAAAGCTAAAAATAGGCATTCACTATTACCACCCTCATAATCAAATTCATCATCAGATATTCTAGCTTCTTCTTTAACATAATACAACTTCTTGTATTTCTTATCCTTTATATCCTTATCTTTATATTCCTTGTTCTTCTTATGTACAGCTCTATTCAGACATCTTGAATCATAATGACCAATATTACCACAACTCAAACATTTAAAGGGAAACATACCTTTATACTTTCTGATACCTTTCTTCAACTTTCTAGTGAAATTCACTTCCAGCTCATCAAAACCATCACTATCCGGATCATCTTCAATCTTCATTGCCTTAATTTTTTTTTAAAATATTTTCCTCTTTCCTGAACTTTCTCATCACAAATGTTGTCAAGGTGTCGAATAACTATTCTTTAGTATACTTCTTAGGATCATACATTTCTTCAATAATTGAGATCTTATCATTGTAAAAATCAAGTAGGGTTATTAATATCTTCTCAATTATATCTTTATATGTCAAGTTTCCCCATTGATTCCTAACTTCATTTGTTGTCATCTCAACCCTATGCAAATAGGTTGTAAACTTTTCACCTTCTTCAATTTTTAGATTCTTATATTTTCATTTTTCCGCTAGCTTCTTTTTCAACTTTACTCTTTCATTTCCTTCATACAATTCTTCCAACTTCTTCCAGACTTCATGAGTAGTGCCTAAAGAAAGAACCTTAGTTCGCTTAGTTTTAGATAGAGCACTGTAAATAGCATACCTCGCTTTCTAATTCTCCTCATTAGCAAAAACCTCATCTGTTGTACTAGGACCACTCACCAGAGAAACATACTTCATCTCAATAGCCTTCTAGGTCTTGTAACCAAGAAAAATAATATATCCTCTCATCTGCACTTTCCAATCACTATACTCAGATCCATCAAATATAGGGATCACCAACTTATGTAGAATTAGATCTTCCTTAAGCGGTTAAGCTCTACACCAAGGAACCAAAGCTCTTATACCAATTGTTAAAAGGTGCATGACAACTAAGAGGGGGTGAATCAATTGTCACCAAATTCAAATTTAAAATTTTAACTACTTATTAGCTTCACAACCACACTATTTTGTTATTAGGTATGAACATGAAATGTAGATATCAGAAAGTAAAACCAAAATAATGAACACCATATTTTACATGGAAAACCTAATGAAGGAAAAACCATAGTGAGGATTAACTCACAATATAAAGAGATAGCAAAAAGTATTGCAAAGGCTCATTGCCAAGGGATCACTACCCAAAAGAGGACTCATTGTCCAATTAAAAAGTCTCACTACCTATAGAAAGGACTCAATGTCCAATAGGCTCACTGCCTACTGATACAAAAAAAAAAGATCCACCACAACAATTAACACACATCTATAGCCTTGATTGGAAGATTGCAAAAACCTTTATCTCACTGCCTTTAGGAATCTAGCACAATCAAGTACTACTGCCTCAACTCACTTTCACACACTTCTACTCTTTTAATTTGTGGCTTACTTCGTCACTTTTCATCCTCTTACAATTCTTCCCAATTAGACTTGCATTTATACCATCTTCAACCTTAGAAAATTTCTCCAATGTCAGCCACATACACCTCACTTTATGAATTCAAATCAGGTTGGCAACTCAACATTCCAGCGGTGGAAAGGAATGAGAGTGGACCAATAAATATACTTAACCAAGACCAAAAACAATGTCTCAAATCAACCACACACTTCCTTAATTAAATTTAATTCTTCAAGTGAAATGTAAACACTAGCTCAGCCAAACCTAATGAAAACACAAATGAACATTGATCTACACACTTCCCAATAAGAAGATAGCACACAAAGAATACAAAATGATTCATTATGCACAAGAACACATCTCAGATTCCTTTAAATACATCTATATAAAAGTGCAACAATCTTCGAACACTGAACTCCTTCCATCAGTCCATCTGGACTGTGCAAACACATACAACAACTCTAAAACTTGACTTCCAGATCACCAAACCACAAACTTCTTTGCCAAAACCTAGAGAACACCATTATAAGACACATTCCAGATCTGCGATATCTAAAATAGAAGAGTGGAGGACTGTGGATCAGAAACATTTCTCCTAGTCACAAAAAGCTAAATTTTCCAAAATGGTTCACATCGGTAAACAAAACTTTCACACTTCATCAAACTAGAAACTACAAATTAGTAGATATCACCACTAGATCATAAAAAAAAACTCTTCAAATCCACACAAGTATAGGATCAACATAGGAGAAACGTGGAGACATATTGGAGCACATTCTAAACACATTCATAAATTTGACTTATATCTTTATTAATTTTCTCAAAAGCACTTGGAAAATCATCATTTCAATACATTACAACATCATAAGGATAGCTCCATGTACTCACAACATCTCAATAGCATCTCAACTATACATCTACAACCTGCAATATATTGAACTATGTTGACATCAATGACAACATTAATGACAACACCACCAAACTTGCTCATACTTGAAACAAACAACCCTACCTTATTTTTGGATATGGGTAAGAATAGCCAAAGGGGAATCCTAAATGGGTCTCCTTTTTTTCATTTCAATTCTGATTCAAAAGATATGTCCAATTTTCCTTTTTGAAAGGCTACAAGCAAGAATGAGGGTTTGTGAAGAAAAACCCACTTTTTGATGAACAAAGGAACTTGTTTAAGGTTGTTTTGTCTTTGATTACCCCTGCTCTGCATCATCTTATTAGGTTTGGTGATGATGCATCTGCTAAGATATGTGGAAAAGGTTCAATTGATTTTGATGGCAAGCATAATACAGATGATGTTGTTTATGTTAAGAATCTAAGGCATAACCTATTTAGTGTTGGAAAAACATGTAGCAAAGGATATAATCTTATGTTTTAGGATGATGGATGTAAGATCAAAAAAGGCTTTGGAACTATGGTTGCTACTGGAAAAAAGGACATATGGAAAGGTTTATCAACTCAAAGGTGTTGATGGTCATTGTCTTATGACTCATATTAATGAAAGTTGGATATGGCATAGAAAAAAGTGTCACATCAATTTTGATAGCCTAGTGAGAATCAATTCAATTCAGGTTGTGAGAGATCTTCCAAAGATTAAAAAGCCTATTAATTTTTTGTGTAAAGAATGTCATATTGGGAAGCAAGCTAGAAGAAGTTTCAAAATCAAAGAACAATCTACTACCATACTTTTATTTTTTGTGCATAAAAATATTTTTGGTCCTACAAGATTAATAAGTTTTCAAGGTGACAGGTACATCATACTATTAATTGTTGATTATTCTAGAATGGCATGGGTTACTTTTCTCAAAGAAAAATTAGAAGCTCTAGATAAATTTCAAGCATTCAAAGTTATGGTTGAAAATGAAATAGATATGAAAATAAAATGTATTAGGTTTGAAAGAGGTGGGGAGATCACCTCCAATGAGTTTAATAGTTTTTTTTAGAATCAAGGAATAAAAAGGACATTTATTTGCTCATAGGACTCCTTAGCAGAATGTAGAGGTTGAAAGAAAGAATAAGACTATTCAGGAAGCTGCAATAACAATGATGCAATAAGAAAACCTACCAAAATTTTAATGGAGAGAAGCAATTCATACTGTATTCTACATATTTAATAGAATTCAAGCAAGAGAAAACAATTCAGAGACTCCCTATGAATTATGGTATAGAAGGATTCCTACTGTAAAATATTTTAGAGTGTTTGGAAGAAAATGTTACATCAGAAGAGATGAATAAAATTTAGGAAATTTTGATACAAGGTCTTATGAGGGTATCTTCCTTAGATATTCTACAAAAATAAAAGCTTACTAATGCTATAACAAGAGGCTAAAAAATATTTTTGAGAGTGCAAGCGCCAAGGTAGAGGAATACTTACATAAGAATTTTGTGGTGATAGATGGATATGAATTAGATGAGTCCTCTTGCAGGGAAAATGAAACAGATGAAGGTAAGGAAAATAAGTTCATATTGAAGAGGAAGAAGCTTCGAAAAGGATCCCTAAGACTCCTAAGTATGTGTGAAATAATAATTCTGAAGATCAAATCATTGGTAATAAAAATAAAGGTTTATTGACAAGAATAAAATTTTTCAAGATAGAAGAATAGGTAAATCTATGTTTACTTTCAAAATTTGAACCTAAAATAGTGGTTGAAGCATGCAAAGATGAATATTGGATCAAGGCCATGGAGGAAGAACTAATGCAAATTGAAAATAATTATACTTGGGGACTTGTCCCAAGACCAACAAATAAGAATGTAATTGGAACTAAGCAGGTATTCTAAAACAAACTGAATGAGAGTGGAGTTGTTAGGAATAAGGCAAGGCTTGTGTGTAAAGGCTACTCACAAGTAGAAGGATTAAATTTTGAAGAGACTTTTTCTCTAGTGGTAAGAATGGAATCTATTAAAATGTTTATGACTTTTGAAGACTTAAGGATTTCAAGTGTATCAGATGGATGTGAAGTCTGTATTCTTGAATGGTGAATTATAAGAGGAGGTATACATTGAACAACCAAAAGGATTTTAGTTATCATAAAAACCATATATGGTCTATAGATTGAAGAAGGCATTGTATGGATTGAAGCAAGCCCCCATAGCTTGGTATGTAAGTTTGTACAACTACTTGTTGCAGAAAGTATCAATAAAGGAATCAAAAACAGTAATCTTTATTTCAAATTTGAGAAAGATCAAATCTCGATTGTTGTTGTGTATGTTGATGATATAATCTCTGAAGGAAATGAATCTATGTACAAGAGATTTGTAGAAAATATGCAAAATGATTTTGAAATGTTAATGTTCACAGAGATGAATTTCTTCCTTGGACTACAAATCAATTAGAAAAGAATAGGTATATTCATTTCACAATCAAAATATATCAAGGAAATGTTGAACAAGTTTGGAATGGAATATTCTAAACATATATGTACTCCTATGGTTACTAGTTGCAAGTTGAGCAAGAATGATGAATCCCTTGAGGCTGATTAAGTAAAGTACAAATCAGTGATTGGAGGATTGATATACTTAACTAATACTAGATTGGATATCATGGATGTAGTTTTTCTTGTGGATAGATTTCAAGAAGGTCCTAGAGAGTCACATGTGGCAGCAATAAAGATAATATTTAGATACTTTAATGGCACTCTAAAACATGGTTTTTGGTATCCAAAATATGTTGATTTCTCTTTGATTGCTTATATAGATGTTGATTGGATAGGATGTGTTGATGACATGAAAAGTACTAGTGGTGGTTCATTCTTTCTTGGATGCAAATTGGTGTCTTGGATAAGAAAGAAGCAAGATTTAGTAACATTATCTACTATAGAGGCAAAGTATATTGCAACAGCATCATATTGCATCAAGTGTTGTGGATGAAGCAAACATTAAAGGATATCAAAGTGGTATATGATGAACCAATTTCTATCTTTTGTGATAATAAAAGTTCTATTATTTCAAATCATCTAGTAATGCATTGAAGGAAAAAATATATCTCAATCCAATATCACTTTTTGAGAAAGAAGGTTATAGAGAATGAGGTGATGCTAGAGTATGTGCCTACAAAGGATCGGGTTGTTGATATATTCACTAAGGATCTTCCTAAGGATATGTTTGAGTATATTTTGTAGTAGGGTTTATTACCCCTCCTTCCTTGAACTAGATGAAAAAGATATGTATCAGTCTAGTGGATCTCAAGATTCATTCTTTGTTCTACATTGATGTTGTAGGCTGCCTCTCAGAGGGAGTAGGTAGAAGCTCATTATTGGTTGTTGCAGCAAGGGGGAGTAAGTGTCATCATTTTGTTGCAATTTGATGTTTTCCTTTTTCAAGCTATGTCAAAGGATATGTGCATTGGTTTCTGGTTGGTTTCACATGTTGTCTAATCCTAAAGGGGGGTGTATTGACAAGTAGAATGAACAAAGTGGTACAAGTGTGTTTGATGTCATGAGGAGTGAGATGCAAATGTGTGACCCTTTTCCATTTATGTCAAAGGGGAAGAAAATTGTGTGAAAAAAGGGAGAGACTAAAGTGAAAAAGGAGAGAAAGAGTTGGTATGGAGTAGTGTGTTTGTTGTTGAAGGTTGTTCACATCATGTATTACCATCAATGACAAAGGGGGAGATTGTTGGAAGTATGTGTAGTATGTGTTTTGGAATTGATTTCAACAAGTCTATCTTTGTGTTGCCATATATGTCAACTAGTTCATACTATTGGTGATTACTAGAAGTATATGTTACTGCATTGATGGTTGAGAGTTTGTTATGATGCTTTGATTAGTTGCATCATGTTTTCATTAGTAGTAGCACTAGTGTCAACCTCTATTGTTTCTTTGATAAGAATGTGTATGGATGATTTTTTGTATTATATTAGGTTTGGTAGTGTTGAGAAAGTTTTTTAGATGATGATAATGTGTTTGTGGTGCTTGGTTTCCAAGTACTTTTGAGAAAAATTGAATAAAAGAGGAAAATAGTGTGGTTGTGAAGTGTTTTGTGTTACAAAATAGTGTTTTGGTTTTTCCCCACATTTCTTTTGTGTTTAAGATCTTCTTACATGTTTTAGATATGTTGATTCAGAGGTGTTCAGAGGTGTTATATACATAATTTCTTTTTTTGTATCATTGTGCAAATAAATTTGTGTTCACCAATGTGTGAACTATGTATTGCAATATTGTCTAGGAGAAATGGTTTTTCTCCACATTTCTCTACAATTTGGTTTTTGGTGTTATAGTTCTGGAAGTATGTTGATATTTCTCATACCTATCTTCAGTTGAAGTGGTTTGAAGTTTGGAGATACACACATTGGTTTCCTAAGTTACTGTATGTAAAAGGTTAACTAGTTGTACAAGGTGAGTATGTTCTTCAACTGAAAGTTGTTACGAAGGAATTTTTTAGATTTCATGGTGTTTTTTGAATATTCTAGATTATGTTCAAATTATAACTATTTTTCATGAGTCATGTTTGATCAAAAGAAGCATGTACTTAAAATTTTAATGGTGTTTACATAGGCTTGGCCAACCTTGGCTATTTACACTAATTATGGATTTTCTTTGATGTTTGTGGAAGTGTGGCAAGAAGTGTATATATGGATTTTGGTCTGCATTAAGGTGTTATGTGTTTTTCCTTCATTCCTTTCCACCATAGGAATGTTTTGGTGCAAACCTAATTTAAATTTACATAGTTGAGGTGCATAGCCAACCTTGGAGATTGTTTTCAAGGTTGAGGATGGTATAAATAAGTGTTGAGTTGATGGATAATTATGTAGTGGTGTGTATGAAACGAAGTGTAGAGTTGTGAAGTTTGAAGTTACGAAATGTAGTGTGATCTTTAATTTAGTTAGACCACTAGAAGAAATGAGTAGAAGGTGTCTACATTCTTTAGAAAGGATGCAAATGTGTTTGTTGATGTTGTGGTGGAATTTTCTATTGCATTAAGATAGATTTCTCATTGTAAAAATATTCGATCTTCTTTTTTGTAATCTGGCAGTGAGCCCTTGGTAGTGATCCCTCCAATAGTGAGCCTACTGCATTCATTGTTGCAATTAATTTATATTGTGAACTAATCCTCATTGTGGTTTTCCCTTCTTGGTTTTTCCACATAAATATGTTGTTTGTTGCAAGGTGTCACCCTTGGTCTCCTCAACATGCGCCAACATGATGCTCAAGCTTCATGGAATGGCTTTGTTGATGGTTGTTTTTGTACCTTCTCAACACAGGAAATGCACAAGTGCACTACCTTTCTTGAAAGGTAGAAATTTACAAGCATGTTCGAAATTACTACCCCAAGGTCTCTTGGGTGTCAGGTCGTGACTTGCTTGGAATGTATCAATTGGTTGATGTGATTTGTTGGTAATCACAAGGAATCCTTGTGTATGTTAAGTTGGAGGGAAATTGATTCCTTAAATGAAGCTCTTAAGATGGTTAAGTTGATGTGCAATCGCTGTAAGTTCAAAACAATAGTCTAAAACTCCACTTTTATCACCAGATTTTGCTTTACAATGATGCATGGACTTTTCCTAAATTACTATTTCAAACAAAGGTCAAAAGAAGGGAAAGGAGGAAGTTCCTAGACCTGCAACTACTAATGAATAGTGATAATGGAAGATGCTATAGTGGACAACTTTCCTGAAACTAAGTTCCACTTAACCAAATCAACCAACAGTATCATGAAACTAGTGTAATAATCTAAGATCTATAGATTTTCAACTATTCATTCACCATGAAACATGAATAAAAGATGAATTTTAAATGCAAGAATGAATCTATGTTTAAAATAGCTTTACACTTCTATTTATCATCAATAAACAACAAAAATCATGAACAAGGAAGGGCATCAACACAATAGTATTCTTTAGCATCAATGAACAACATTTACTAAACTACTAAAGCTTACAAAACACATAGAACAACAAAGTAAATCTACTCAAATATACTAACTATGAGGAGATGAAAAATGAAAAATGCAAGAAACTCAAGAATCCACCAAAATTAATTAATTTGTATTAGAATTTCAGTAGCATGTCTTTACAACAACTCATCTCTCTCTTTGAAAATGAGAGGAGACCCCCTACTTATAGTTTTCAAAAATAAAAATGAATGGCCAAGATTCACTACACATTAGGGTTTCACCTACCCTCAATATTTTACAATTTTAAAATATATTTCTTGTCTTATCCCTATTTTGTCCTCTAGTTCATGGCACTGTAGCACTTTTGTCTTCTAGATAATTGCCCTTTTTCTATAGCTATACTATGAGGAACTCATCATAAATTACATTCTTCCCTTCTTTTTCCTTCATAGTGGTGTACTCCATGAGTTTTCCCATCAACGCCTAAAGTTTACTCCATTCTAGTATGTCAGATTGGAGCACTTGGAAGGTCAATTTCTTGGACATGCAAGTAATCAGCTCCCAATTCTTCGTACACTTTAGCATATTCTTTATTACTTGTTCTAACTAGGTGAAGGATCAGGCAGAAAAATCCATAAAGTCCAATGTCAGTGAGTCCATAGCCCCATTTTCCATCTTCTTATGAAAATACGGCCTTTTTTTTTCTACGGGTCTAGCTCGATGACAGGCATATCATAATCCATCATGATCTTCATATATTCTTCACAATCTACCCTATGTTCTTTGACTCATTCCAAGTCACTCCTCTTCATGGAGTACCTACTCCAAGACTTCTCTTATGTGATCTAAGGCCATTTTCCATGTCTCGACTAGCCAATGATCATCCTTTGCCAAATCCAACTCCTTCTCCCAAGTCTTTTTCGGGTATCTTGAGGATAGCCTCAAGCTTAGAATATGTAATCTTGTATAATTCTGGGAATTCAGTACAAAATTTATTTGTTCCTTCAAGTTGCTTTTGCACTTCCCAAAATTTATTGGTTGTTAAGACAATGTGACCAATGCCCATGTCACCATTGTAGATTACCCACCAGAACCATTCTTTAGTAGCCTTAGTCCAATTGTTTCTTCTCTCCAGCTTACTTATGTGATCCTTGGACAACAACAGTGGTAGGGCTGATGAAGTTGTGGGTAGCTCTTCATTAGAAGACCACTATTGTATGTAGGTAATGAGGTATGCCACTTGTTCCTTCCATTCCTCCTTAGAGGATTGATCCTTGTTCATCTAATGGATAATCGTGGCAATAGATCCCTAGAGATGATCAATCTTTTTCTCTCTAGTAGTTGTGCCCAGATCAATGGTTGAGATATTATAGCTAACTCCTTCTCTCTTGTCTATTACTAGAGTATAAATTTGTATTGTCCTTAATCTAGAAGCATCCATCATGACGTGGGATTGAACCCTCAGCTTATTTTCCTTCTTTGCTCCTATTTGAGGTCCTGCTAGGATAGCTTCTAGCCTTTCCTTGGGGTCCATGAGAGTGGGAGTTCTCTTTTGTAGTTTATTTTCAAGCCACTCAGGCATCTAAGAATCTCTCCTTCATTGGTGATTCATGATCACCTTCCTCATGTTAGATCTCTCTTTCCTGATGGTCTAAAGCTTCTTGCTCTGTTTTCTCTTCTTCTTCTTCATCTAAGCGATAGATGAATATGGTTTTTCCTTCTTGTGACCCAAAAACAACTAAATTTTCCTTAGGGCTATCTTCCCTTTTAGGTGCCCTTTCTTCTTCTTCTTTCCTGAGCTCTGCGTGGTGCTCTGCCTCTAGGATTCTTTTCATTTTAGCCTCTTCTTCAGGCTTATGTTTTTCTTCAGCTTCATCTTCTTTCTTCTCCTCGTCTTCCCTCTTAAGGGATATTTCTTCTTCTTGATCAGGACTTCTATCTTGTTCCTTGGTCGGAGGCTCTATGGATGCTTCCAGATCTTCATCTGTTTATTTCTTTTCCTAAGAATACTACCTCTCAACTTCCTCACCAATATATTTGAGTTCTTTGGACAACTCTTCCTCAAGTTCTTGGTCAAAGGATTCAACTTTGTACTTGGCATCAGGGTCTTCGACATCTTCCTCTGAGGATTGTGACCTTTCCTCTTCATATACTACTTCACTGATGACCAAGTTTAGATGTTCTGAATGATCATGGTAGTCATCCTTGAATGGATCCTCGGGTTCATCATCTCCCTCTTTGGATACCTCCCTATCTTGTCTTTCTAGCTCTTCTGAGATTTACATTGTCACCTACATTTTGGGTAGTTTTGTCAAAGGAGGGACAGGGAGATCCGAAACAACTTGAGCTAGAGCAGCCTGTACTACAAGGCTCATTAGTACTCCAGAGAGCTCCATAGGTATAATATACATGTGTTGGACAAAGGCCTCTGGAAGAGTGAGGGTGGGCATTGTGATTGTGGAGCCTAGAGGAATTGCAATTGATGGAGACATTGAGGAGGATGAGAGTGGGGAAGTTGTGGTAGAGGAGGATCCCTCACCATAATTGGAGTAGTTTGTGAGGTAGAGGAAAGGTGGACCGATATTTCCATCATGAGTAGAGAGGAAGCAAGTAATGCTTGGGAGGCTGGAGGAGGAGTAATAGCAATGGTAGTGGTGGTGGCAGCAAGAGTAGAGGTGACAAGTAGTGGCTTAGGTTGCAGGGCCTCTTCCTCTTCTCCTTTGTGCAGTGGATCCTCTTGGATCATGGGCATCTCAGAGAACCCACCTAACTTCTTTGCTTTCTTTGAGGTATCACCCTCTGAAGCCTTCCTTGAATATACTTTATGTTTTCACTAGTGTTCTACTACCTCTTTTCTTTTCCTTGATCTAGTGGTAGGAGGAGATTTTGGAGCCTCTTTAGTTGAGGCAGCAGCAGTCCCACCTTTTGTTTCACTCTTGAGCTCATCTTCAAGCTCACCATGGGTTAGAGTGACTCCCTGGAGCTTCAATTGGGCAATTTGTGCACCGATCCATTGCCTAGTTTTGTGCTCTACTAGTTTAGTTAGGATATCAAGGTCGTTGACCTCTTCTTCATTCCAATCTATTAGAGAGGCAATGGCAAGTTGGTGAAAGCATCAAACCTCAAATCTATGATAGTGATCTCATCCTCTACAATTTGATCTAGGATAGGGAATAGTTTGACTGTCTTGACAAAGTAGGAAGTCATATGCATATAGTGCCTCATGCATACCTCCTTATCATCTCGACAGTTAGACCATAAATATTCAATGCTGTGTAAATGGGCATATTCCTTCCCAAAAAACTTCTTCAATTTTCCATATGGTTCCATCCTTGATCGAGCAATATGGAAATTCAAATTATATTCAATGATCTCCTCTAAATATTTAGCACATTGAGCAGTCAGGAGGGCATACATTCCTTTCCCGAATGTAAGGAGATATGGTATTGTTGCCCGGTATTTTCTAGCAAGGAGAGTATATACATTTTGAAGCTTCCTTGAGACATCTAACAAAATTATCCAGTCGTTTGGATACTAGGGTAGCTTGTATGGCCTCTCAATGAAGCCTTCCATTTAGATGTAGGTGAATTTGGGGGAACATATGAATAAGAATTTGAACTGGTGGATAAATGCATGGGCACTATTTGTGACTCTCCTTTCAAAATCCCCTCTAAGAAGTTTGATAATGTTCCCAATAAAGGAATCATTCACCCTGTAGTAGTCTTTCTTGAACTTTTGGTACTGGAGCTGCAGATGCCTATCATATCCTTTTAATTATCTCCCCAGAGTTAGGATTTGTGTTACAAATACTCCCATGTATGGAAAGGGATCAGCTAGAAGATAGACCAAATAAGAGGTCATGTAGAACTGGGAGGTCCTCTTGACTACTAGGAATTGCTCATGCAAGTTGTTACTGATCATTCCAGCCCAATGAAACTTGGTATGTCCCTTGATTATCTCTTATATAAAGTAGATCATCCAATCTTGGAAGTAGGAGGTAGTTGGGATACCCATGACTCTACTTAGCAGAGTCACGAAGACATGGTAGTCCTCATAAAAGTCACTCCTAAACAATTCCTAAGGCACCTTCTTTGCACTACCCCTCTTCTCTTTTAACCAATATTGATTAATTAGTTTCTTTAATTTTAGAGAGCCATCCTTCCATGTGCTTTCTTCATATTCCTTCATTGTTTCCTCCATAGGTTCAAAGGTCAGGATGTGGAAGGTTTTCCCTATGGACCTGGCAGATAGGTCCACCAACACTTTTCTGTCACAGTTAACAATTCTTCTACTTTTCTCCTGATAGGCTTCTTGATAAGCCATTACCAATTCAAGGGCCACAATAGCTGGTGGGAAATCAATTTCCTTAGCCAAACCACTTTTCCTTATTTTCTTTGTGTTTTCCATGGTGGGGTTGATGATGACCCTCTATCTAAATTCATCTGTGTCGATCTGTCCAAGGTTGGTTTCTATAATAGTGTCCCATTCGCTAATGACCTTGGAAGTGACCTCCATTCCTTGGAATTGGTACTTCATCCAATCTTTATCTTCTTTTCCTCTCAGGACCTTGGTAGATTTCTTCCTTTTTCCTTCTCTGCAAATGCCTCCAACACTCCTACAACTGATTCCATAAATCCTACAAGCAAAGTCCCAGTAAGCATATTCATGTATAAAATAAGGGGAGCATTAGTGAAATCCTACAAAATAGATGTTAGATCAAGTAAGTTATCCTTTAAATATCATAACATTCATCAAAAATAATCATTTTCCTTTCATTTGGGGAAGATATAGTAATGCGGGCCCAGGGATGTGGGTTTCCCTGGGCTAACGTCCTTTTTGGGGAAGGCAACAGGAAGATGGTAAAGAGGGAATGACAACTACGTATAGCCACCCACATCAATATCTCTGCACTGATAATGGGGCCCACCAAGGTGCTAATGTGTTTAAACATGTGGGTTCATCCTTCATGAAGTTATGGAGGTATTAGTTCAGTCACTTTGGCATGTGGGTCAAGAGGTTGCAGGAGCAAAGGTCATCAAGGTAGTTCAAAGCCCTACTATTTGAGAACAGTTGTGGCATGGTAAAAGTCCACCAACAGAGTCCCACATTGGGGGCCTATAGGAAAAAAGGTTAGGTTGGCTTTTTCTTTCGAGTTTCAATCCTTCAAAGTGATGTGGGTAGAGACCCAGAGGAAGCCATTGAGGGATAGTCATTTGAACTAGCAGGGATGAGACAATGACCCACATAGGGCAGTTCATAGCGTCAAGTCCACGAGAGGGTCGGCATGAGTAATTCATTCAAGGTGGGCTAGACAAAAACTAGAGGATTAGGATCCACTAGATGGGTGGAAGGTAGGGCATGGCCATTTGGGATGGTCAGTCATCCGTTAGAGGTCTCCAAATAGTAGCCCACAATGGAATTTACTTAGTCCTTCTCATTTTCTAGGTCCAAGGAGAAATGAAAAGCACAAGGTCTGCAAATCAAACAGGTGAAGTACATGAGCCATTATAGAGTAGTGAAGGCCAGTCGATGACTCGCAGATAGCGGTCCACATCGCCCAGCCCAAAAAAGAAGATGACATAAAAGGGATCAGGCCTCTCAGAGTGGGAGGCAGTCTTAACACAGTGGACCATAAGCGGTGATCCACACTATCATACCTACATTAGACACTTAACTAATTTTCATGTGATGAAGCTGGACAAAAATAGATAGAGTAAAGCCCATAGGGTGGATGGGAAAAGATGATCAGTCATTCAGAATGGCAAGGAGGATGGGGCCGCTTGTGCACGGAGCCCCAAAAGGAAGTCCAACCTTAAGCAAAATTTGAGTGATTGGGATGGTGATAGGAGAAGTGGGGTCCACAAGGTAGAAGGAAGGATTGACTTTTTCATGTATGATAGGCATCTTAAAATGGTGGCTGTAATGATGAGGAGGTCTACATTGGAACACCCGCAAATGGGTTTAGTGTTTCATGGCTTCTAAGGACTTGAAGTTGGCAAGTCCCATTGGTTTAAAGGCATGCATTGGATGGTCATCCCAAATTGGAAAATAGTGATGATTTTTCTGCATGTGAAATTCTACAAAAATAGACCCGCAAGGGTCAGGGAACATGTTTCTCTTAGTTTCATTTTTTGTTTTAACAAGACATGACAAAGAGGGGGTGTTTGTTTGCATGCACGAACCCACCAAGGGAAAAGGACTCGAATATTTTAGCTAAAGTCTAGATGATAGAGGGAGGGATATGGGTCACAAGGATGCGGGTGCACTGGTGAAAGAATGGTGAATGTGGAGGCAAGTTATGTGTGGCTCCAACTAGCCAGTTTTTGAAGGGTTTTGAAATTCTAAAACATGGGTTTTGTGCGAGGTCTCGTTCTTGACCGAATTTCTTAAGATTTTACCAAGTTTTCTCCTTAATATTTTTGAATTTGTAAAGAAAATGGACTAGAACATGAACAACTATAGTGGTGGTGCACTTACCTAGCAGACTTGATGTAGTGTGATGAAGAAAACACTTGGATTTCTCCTTGGCATGATGTGAGCATTGAGGCAGTAAAGTCTAGAAGCACTCTGATAAGTTTAGAAGGAATATTGGTGAAAATGACATGTTAACTTTGCTATTTATAGTATTTTAGTCATTAAATTCTTGCATTTAATGTTATTACTGTGGTCAGCAAGGTTGGCGGGCATAGATTTTGAAATGACCGGCGGTGGGAAAGGTGGAGCCTGCAGGGCGAGTGATAGTCAGGCATTTACCATTTGGAAGACCTGCAAAGGGAACGATAATTAAGGATGTGGGTCCCACAGTGCAAGTGGTCACATTGACTCAGCCACTACAAGGATAGCAAAAGATAAATGGAATTCTGCAAAGGGAAACCCATAAGGGTGGACCCACAATAGGCAAAAGACAACAATTTTGAGGACTTAAGGAAAACTGCCAAAGGAACTCTACGAAGGAAAAAGAGTTGAAAATTTCAAGGGTGGTGAAACTTGGTCAACTCAAGATGATGGCTTTAGGACTTATTGACCACTTCAGACTCAAAACATGGGGCATGTAAAACAAGATGAAAGAAAAAATGACCTAGAAAAAGCGAAAGAGAGAGGGTCCCCATTCTAAACAAGGCGTGTGTGCTATAGGCACAATAGGTTTAATCACCTCCTATGGATCTTGAATCTTGTATAAATGAAGCAGTTGTATCAGGCATTAATAGGTTGATCTTTTGGTACAACAACAACTACATTTGTAAAAATTGGTATCAAAGCCAAGGTCACAGGTTCGAACCCCTCGCTTGGGCTAGGGGATTGTTGCAAGGCATCACCCTTGGTCTCCTCAGCATGGGCTAGCACAATGCTCGAGCTTCATGACATGGTTTAAATTCCTCTTATGGATCTTGGATCTTGTATAAATCCAATAGTTGTATCGAGAATTAATAGGTTGATCTTTTGGTGCAATGGTAGCCACCATTACAATAGTGTTATGTTGTGCAAGATGTTGATGTGTTTCAGTTTTTGTTAATTTCCTTCATGCTAAATCATTCTAATAGATTAAGGATTAATAAGGTTGATGTGGTTCTAAATGATTTTGATGGTTTTGATGTTTTAATGTATAAATTATTCACCCCCCTCTTAGTTGTATTATGCATTCACTGGTTTCTGGCTTGTTTTTGTTTTCATTTGTTGTTTTAGCTTTTCTTGGGTCCTAGGAGTTTCTTACTTCGGAGGCCCTTTTCATTTTTCCTGGTCTTTCATTTTGGTCTTGAGAGTGTTTTCTCTTTTGGGACCTCTTTTTCTTTGGTTTGTGCCTAGCGAGTTTCAAGTCCTAAAATAGGATTTGAACCTTTCAAAGAAAGGTATGGGTCCAGTTTGGTTTCTTGACCCTTCTCATTCTTTTCCTTATCGAGATTCAGGTCTCAAGTTGGACCTTGAACCTTTTCGTAAAGGGTCTAGGTCTAGTTTGTGTTCCCAGTCTTGTGTTGTCTTGTTGTCAAGATTGAAATTCACGTTCAGACTTGGACCTTGTGTGGTTTGGTTTGAGTCTATTTCTTTCTTCTGACCACACATTATTTTCTTTTCTTGCCTATCTTAGTCTATTCGGGAGTGGAGGTTCCAACCAGACTTCCCAAATTTAGGTCCCAATCCTGTTCCAACCCCAAACTTTTTCCTACCTATTGCATTAATTATGGTTTGGTTCACATGAATTGGGTAGGTTAAAATCATATTTCTAGCATGAATTAAGCAATAATTGCATTGTTTGATTGAGTTTAGAGCTAAGAGAGCAACAAAGTGTATTTGGGATTTTGGAGCATCTTATTGATCATTTTATCATGGATTCTTTTCCCATTGCACATCGAGGTAGATTGTACTTTTCATTTGGCTTTATTGCTTTTTTCCATTTCTTGCTTGTTGTTCTTCCTTTTTCATTTGGTTTTTTGTGTGTTTTCCCTTGTGTGGGTTTTTGTTTCTTTTTTATTGGGATTGTTTGCTTTTCCCTCATTTGAGGGTTTTGGTTTCTTGGGTAGTGAATTGAGTTTTCACCTTTGTTATGGTCAGGATCTTTGATCCCAACATTTTCTTGACCTTTAGGGTTCTCAAACCTCATCATGCCCTAATTTTTCCTTAGGGTTTCCATACATCTCAAATAAACTTGCCTAAAATGAACTTTGAAATAAATCAATTTCATGAGATTCAAAACCCCACAAATCCCTTGGCCAAAATTTTGAGTGTGGGATCCATTCTCAATCCTAAGCCTTGAGCCTAAAATTTTCTACAACTTCATGCTTCGAAAAGACACCTCTTAGTCCTCATGAGATCCCAAGTCTCGATTAGATCTTCTACTTGATGGTTTGAATTCAATATCCATTTCCAATCCCTATACTTACAAATAAACCTTAAAAAAAATGACCATCCTCATGGGGATTGTGACCCCGAGCATCCTCTTTTCCTAGTGATCTGGGTTTGAATTTCGTCCCCAACCCTGATCTATGACCAATGTAAATGTGTTAAGTCAACTAGTTTCAAGAACCTCCTTTGGTCCTCATAGGATCTGGAGTCCCAAGAAGACATTTTTCCTTTGGGTCTAGGTCTATCATCCAATCCTACTCCTGACAGTTAAAGAAAGAGTCCCATCATGTCTTCAAATCTTGATTGGAATTTTAACTAAAAAAGGGTCCTAAGTCCAAAATTGATCCTACTTCTTGCTATAGGCTTGAGAATTGCCTCATTTAAAAGAGGTCCCTATGGGGTTTTAAAACCTGATAGGACATAATTGTAAATTGGATCTCAAGCCAAGTTTTATTAACATTTTTTTAGGGATTCTTACAAAATCTCAATTACATTTTTCTCAAGTAACCTAAATGTCTGACTCAAGTGGTGAATTTGATCCTAAGGATTCTCAAAGGGAACCCAAAGCTAAGAGGACTAAAGTAGACAAACTTCCCCTAAAAATAAAGTATAATTTTTAGAGAGTCCCAGTGGTCTCAAGTTTCACATCCCAAGTAATGAAGGTCATAGATACATAATTGGGGAAAATTGATATGAAATTTTTTAAGATAGATACCTTCTCAACTAAAGCCACCCCAAGGGAAAGAAATATAGCTAGCTCAGGACTAATTCATGTTGCATCTCCCCTAGTGATAGTACAATTTCTTGAGTTCATCCTGCCAGTAGTAGTAGCCTACAACCCCATACAATGGAAATTATTTGATTCATAGGGTAATGAAATTATTGGCCTGTCTCTAGGAATGATTAGGATAGTTTTCAACTTGCCTCCTTATGCAAAATTTAAAACAATAAAAAAGTTTGAGGAAGTTAGGGAATATGAGAAGGATGTTAGCAAAAACTTGATATTTATGAACAAGAAATAGTTGAAGAGAAAGAGGAAGTTAGTTTCCAAACTTCCTATAAAATTTACGAGGTCTGATTTCCTATCTAAAATAGGAGATATTATTACTCTATTATCAAGAGCCTTTGGGAAGGAGGAATCCAACAAAAATGAAATTGGATGTTCCACCTCATCAACATCATCCTAAAATGGGAGGTATTTTTAGACTGGGGAAAAATTGTGTCTGATGCCATCCACAACTTCCTTACTACTGTAAGAGATACAAAAAAAAAATTCATGACTTCCTATGTTATTTATTATGCTGCTAGAATAGGAAACTTCCCTGGATTGAGTATTACAATAGTTAGAGTGGAAGGAAAAGGATAGAATAAGATATGGGATTATTATACTCAACTATAACATAAAGCAGTTGAGAGACATTTCAAATGGGTGAATGATGCTTTTTGTACTGAATCATCAACTAGTTCAAAGGGGATACAAGATTCAAAATATCAAAACAGGTCATCGCTCTAGTTAATGAATGGGGACA
This sequence comes from Sequoia sempervirens, assembly GCA_007258455.2. NCBI lineage: Eukaryota > Viridiplantae > Streptophyta > Pinopsida > Cupressales > Cupressaceae > Sequoia > Sequoia sempervirens. The sequence goes on along the minus strand of VDFB02364479.1, from coordinate 20,536 downwards.
ATGGTTTATCCAGTTCTCCAATTCTACTTACATCAGACTCTTTGGGTATGACAAGGAACCTTTCTTATTTCCCAAACATTGTATTGATAGGTTGATTCTAATCGAATTCACTGGATAAATGATGAATGTTAACCTAAAGTTTTCTAGTAAGAACAAGGTAGGGGATTTAAAATACCCCATTTAGTTGGGTTATTATTCATGTCAATCTATTATAGCTACCAAGATAGCTACTAGGGAGTTACATGTACTAAATTTTAAACAACACATTGGAAGGGATAATTTTGATCCTAAGGGAAAGATGAACAACCTTTATGCATCTCTCTTCCCATGATATGATCCAAATATTGAAGAATTTTGGGCTGATTTACAAGATGACTTTGAAGTGTGGAAGAGGGGCTATTATAGATTTAAAATCCCCAAATGAGAGATTTCAAGATCAGGGAGGATATCCCAAAAGGATTTTTTTATAATGGTCATACATTGGATCCACTTTATGATATTCAAAGGATTGGCACGAGGACACTAGATCCTATAAATTGGATGGAGAAGGAATATTGATCCATTGTTCAAATTTATGTAGTACTAGTGGATAGGAGCATCTCATCTATAGAGCTCTGAATAAATAATTAATGGAAGGGTGCATCCTCAAGGAAGAGGAAATACTCAACAGTAGGGACTTCTTCTTCCATAGGCCAAAATGAACACAAAAGGATAAAGAAGAATACATCACCTCAAGAAATTGAGGAGGATCAGCCTACAATGGAGAATATGGTAGAGGAATTTCAAAAGGCCTCAAATACATATATATTTGCATCTATAGTGGTGGTCTCCAAGCTTGGAGTCATACCCATCTCTCAAGTGCTTCAAACATATGATACTGCCACAATGAAGGCTACTACAAATATTTCCCAAGAAATACGATTAGCAACATATGTAGAGAAATAAACTTTGATAATTAATGTAATAAAATCTCCCCCCGTCATAGATATAGAGGAGGCCCCTCCAGAAGAAGAAGAGAGGGATTATGGGGTGGATAAATCACTGAAATCCCCCAAGGGTACACATTCGAAGGAGCAAAGGCTAGCTTAAGATATAGCCTTTGAGGATAAGGAACATAAAAATGAAGATAATAAAAATTTCATCACTAAGGAGGGGTAGCAAGAGATCATTGAAAGTGTGGAGAGGCATGCTCAACAAAAAAAATCTAAACAAGAGAAAGCAGATCAAGAAAAGATAGATCAGGAAAAGGCCTCTTATTTAGAGAAGAATAGAACAAAAAATCTAGTAGAAGATCAACTGTAGGAGACTCCAAGAGCCAAGAAATAAGTATCTTCATCCACTAGAGCTCCAACTTGGTTGAAGCTGAACTTGTAAAAAAGGAAAAATGTAGTTGTGCAACCCTTGAGCTAACAGGATATGGTATTTTTGGTAAGGAAAACCAAAACAAAGAAGAATTCAAGGACCCTCCACTCTACCAAGATGAAAAAAGCTAGAGAGCTAATTGCAGAAATTGCCACACTTGTAGTAGATAAAGATGGAAAGGAGCTTCAATCAGATGATTACAAATTAATTGTCAATCTAGGTAAATAGACCCGAGGTAAGAAAATTGCATCCCCAGACTTACTGGTATGAAAGGGGGGGTTCACCAAAATGATAACAAATAACCCAATTTTCCACTATTCCATTCAAGAAATGAGATCAAAACAATGAAGTGACTATCAACCAAAAGGTGAGTCAAATCAAGGTATGAATTAGAAAATATCCTATCTGTGCAAGGATAGGGGTCTAAGCTAAATAGCACTTTGGGGAGAAAGATTTAAACCATCAAACAAACTCCAAAATGCAAGCTATAAAATGTACATGAAAGAATGCACTCAAAACTACTGGAAATGGTGATCTAAAGGCAGATCTAGAAAAGGGGAAATATGTGTACTATTCACCGAAAGTCAATTTTTGAAGCTCACTGAGAACTCATTTTCCCTATGGTGAATGGGTGTTGGCTAGGGCTCTACAAAAATCCATTATGTGTTCTCTTTTTCTATGTATTCACTCCTAGATTCCTAAGTTTTATTGTCAGATAGCTAGAAATAAATTCTATAGAAGAGTTGTCATAATTTCCTTCCAACTTTGAAAACTTTGCAACTTTCTTCAATTTTTCTCTTCAAAGGATCTTCCATCTAAAATCTAAAATAACACATCAAAGAGAGAAAAATGTTGTTTGTTAGGTGAATGTGGGTTTTCCTAGATGAAACCCCATTTTGGTAATTACACCTTGAAATGAAACAAAATGTCATGAAGGAATGATGAATGAACAAGAAATGTCATAAGTCACCAAAGCTTTATTTGAACCTTGGATTGTAGATCTACAACATACATGAATTGGCTTCAATGGATGTGGATCTTGATCATGAAACTTGATTTGAACTGTTTCCTTGAATGTTTGAATAGATCTTGAACACTAAATCACCATATTAGCTCAAACAACATGCATGATGCAAGAAAGCTTTGACATGACAATGGAATCTTGATTTCTGCAATAATCTTCAATAATTCGATTCTTGAATTCCTTGAAAATACTCTTGAAGTGCTCTTAAACTCATAAACTTTCTCATAAAAAAACTAGGTGAACCATAGTGAAATGACCTATTTATACATATCTTAACAATAATTCCTAAAATTAAAATAACACAATCCCACATGTGAATATGCATTTGAAATAATTCAAAAACTACCAAAAACACAGTTTGAATTTAGGTACTAGGCCTAAGTGAGGACCCATTCTCCCAATGGAAAATGGGTCCTAGATTACTTACCTAGGACACATATTTCTTAATGTTAAACATTAAGTTATGAAATTTATGAATGTCGGATTTTATCCCTTGAAACATGCAATTAATTAGGCTTGGATCTAAATTAAAGGGGCCAATTAAGGAAAATTAACCTTAATTAATTAATAAAGAGCTAGGTTAGTTTGAAAGTGTAAAGGTACACCTTACAACACCAAAAATAAGGTACAATTAAGTCCATTTTAATTAATAGGGCCCTAAAATTAATGTGATTATGTAAAAAATATTACAACACTGAATTAAGGCATAATTAATTCCATTTATTTAATATTTATTCCCAAATAAAGTGTGAAAAAGGGATACTTTTTCCTACACTACATTTAGCCCCCACTTTAGTGAGAGGATGAGTGCAAACACAAAATCACACTAAAGTAGACATTCAAGATACTTATGTATGCATCAATGAAAAAGATACATAATCATACAACAACAAAGACTAGGAAGATCAAGCCTAGGTTGTCTAATTGGCGCATAAGTCATCTAAGATTTTTATTTTGTGCTCACTCTAAGGTAGTGGAACTTTAGGCTATCCACTAGGTGAGTCTCCCAAAGTGTGGAAAATGAGAGAATAATATTAGGCTCCCATACCATATCAAATCTAACCTCCTAACAACTTCAATAAGGCACCACAAGATAGGTTTTGTGCTCCATAGGGCTTAAAATGTTTTGTTATGCTAAGCACCTATGAAAAAGGAAAGGCTCCATAGGAAAGCAAGGTGTGTTATGCTAGGTGGCCTTGAATAGGGGTTCAAGCTTCATAAGGTTAACAAGTTGTATTATTCTAAACACTTATGAACAATCATGTTAGTAAAAGTTTTTTTTCAAAGGGATTTTTATTAGTTCGTGTAAGATCTTCTTAGGGAACATTGTGCCTATTGTCTCCAAGAGAGGACAAGTCGAGAGTAAAAGATTCACAACTTAGGGAATGTAGTATGTCGCATTACCACTAAGAGAAAATTTGTATGCTAAGAAATATCACACTCTTGGAGGACATCAAACTCAATGACACCACCCAGAAAAGGACACATCACAAGAATAAAGAAAATTGCACCATGAAATATGAGAAATGTCAAAAGATATTGTCAATGTATGTCCCCAATTTAAAGTGGTTGCTAACACCATTGTTGTGAGAAATTTCTTTAAAGTATCCAATGTTCAATCCTAAGACATGAAAGCTTACTCAAAAATCCCTATGCCAATTCATATGTTTCTAAAATGAATCTATGTCATGAAAAAGGAAGGAGGGGTTGCCCCAAAAAATACATGAGGGATCTACAGATTTGGGGTTAGTATATCTTTGCTACAATGTTGTTATAGGGCCCAAAAATATCATCAATCCCAAAATACTCATAGAACTAGAAGAATAACACATAGAGAGAGAAAACAAAGAACAAATATTTTGGGTCAACATGGAAGAGACCTAAATGTCTTCACTCCTTGCATCATCCCCAAAAGGAAAATACAAGAAAAATGAAAAGATAAATTTTTACGACATAGAGGATAATGTAGATACAAATAGAGGAATGCACAAAAAGAGAGAGATACATAAAAAAAATTAGTACAAAGGATCACATTACGTACATGCAACCACACAAAGAAACATGAAAAAAAAGAAAAAGAAAAATACTAGTAAGGAACATGTGACTCAACCTATACAAGGTCATTTGCATCCCAATCTCAATTAGTATATACAGAAGGAGGACAACTAGCCAAAGGGACAACATCAAATTTCAAAACTAGGACAAGGCTATCTAACCCCTTTCCCCCACTAAGTACAGGGAAAGGATGATCTAAGATAAGTGATGAGAATGAGATCCTTTCAATAAAGAGAATGATTTGAAATGAATGTAAAACATGTAACAGTGAGGATACTATGAACCTACAAATATTACATGGCAAGGAGTGAAATGCATTTGTTTTTAGTCAAGTTTGATTCTTAGAGGGTTCAAACTTCTTCAATATTTTATTTAAAGGACAAAAATTATTAGTGTGATGTCCAAAGAATGTACGATAAGCACAATATGGTTCATTCTTATTAGCTTGTGTTTTGGTCAAGTTTTCATGTTTAGGTGATGATTCAATTAGTTCTGAACATAAAATAGCATAGAAGATCGTCTTAGTTTTGGATATTTGTAATAGGTTATAAAGAGATTCAGGAGGTTCATACAACAGTTGTAACCAAAAATTTTGTCGTCCATGCACTCCTATTTTTTTCTTTGGTATGATAATTGTGTTGTCATCAATGTCCTCTTCTAATTGTAAATCCTTTCTTTTTTCAGAAAAGGATGTGTTAAGAGTAGTAAAGTGATCAGGAGTTGTGGCTTCTTTTCTCTTATGCATGGGAAGTGTACTAGAAGTTGGTTGGGGAGGAGGAAATTTTTTTTATGAGATCATTCAAGCTACATATAAACTACTCCTTGTTCATGTTTAAGAATATTTCATAATTTTCCTACAAGGGGAACAACGTGGACAACAATAGGTTCAACTCTCACAAAGTCTTGTAAAGTTTTTAATTCTTCATCCAACAATCATGTGTTCTCTTGCAAGACATCAGAAACATCATTCGCATTGGTTGTAGGTAAGGAAGTCATTGGAAATGAGGTATGCAGGTTATTATCCATAGAGGTTTGATTATCAACAATATTAGTAAAAGAATTAGAAAACCCAAGATCCACAATGAATGGTGTATTGTGGTATGACATGAGTCTCGAACTACATCTCGCAATAGTATTGCTAATAGGAAACCAAGTTGTAAAGCTCATACAAGATTCACAAACTCAATTTCAACCTAAAATGGAAAGAGGGTAAAATGCAATGCAATGACCTAGAATGTAATATGTAAATGCAAATTTCAAATTCTAAACAAGGCAATTTTCTGATTACACTATGTAAAAACCTGAAAAATAATATCTTATAAATGAATTTTTTAAATCACACAATGCACTAATTTTATCAAATGAAGCTAAATATGATAAAATTAAAGAACAAAAATTTTGCAAATAAAAATAGAGATCTAAAAATAGCAAACACAAATGCATAAATGAATGTTTTAATGTCTAGAAAATTAGAAAATGACCTTGATTAGGGAATCATTCGCCTTAGGGTGAATGGGTCCTGGATTAGGGTTTTAATTTTTTTTTACAAATGTATGAGTTTATTTTACTAGTTTCCAGTTTATGATTCGAAACATAAAGTTACAATTTAATTAATTTGTGAATTTAATGTTGAATGCAAGTGCAAAATGGCAACCTAGAAAACCTAATTTAATATGTAATTTTTTTTTAATTTTCAAATTTCAATGAGTGATAATGCAATACTATGCAATTGACTTGCAAAATGACTAATTTTTTGTGTTTTTCAAATTTCAAGAGATGCAAAAATGCAATCCTTAAACCCTAAATGAAATGCAAAGTTAAATGAAAACTAGACACCCTAAATGAGACTCAATTCAATGCAAAGAGATGCAAATGAATGCCAAATATCAATCTAGGTTGCAAAAGGACTCCAAAATAAGAAAATGTAATGTTCAAACTCAGGTTCATCACAATGAAACAAAAAAAAATGGGGTTATGAAAGGGGGGGTTCACCAAAATGATAACAAATAACCCAATTTTCCACTATTTCATTCAAGAAACGAGATCCAAACTTTTAGAATAAAATTAATATGACATCATTTACATAACTTATAACTAATCACGTAGTTATAAGGTAGTTGATCAAGAATGTCCGATCAGGTTGGTAAATAACCAACCTTTATTTGTATTCAATCACTTTCACCCTCATAATAAATTAACTCATTTGCTCTCTATTATTCATCATGGTATTATACCAAATTACATTCTAGTCCTGAGTGTCAAATCAGGGTGGTTAAAAATTTCTTTTGAAGAAGTGCCTATAGGTAATTGTGTTGAAGAATTCTTCACATGCTAATATTTTTGGAGGCCAATTGTTGAAGCCGCACTCTTGCATTTTTATTGGGAGAACGATTGTTGCTAAATAGGTTTGTTGAAGGTGAAGAGATGTGTGAAATTCTACTCTTTTAGGGAATCATACTCTCATAATGGAATAAAGTGAATGATTATTTTTCCAAGATCATTTTTAATGAGGCATCGACAGAGTCAGTGCCAAAGAAATAGAAAAAAAATTATGATGCATGGAAGGAAAAAAATGCATCACCTAGATAGGACACAATTTGTATGGCAGTGTTGTTGTTGTTGTATGAAGTGCTCAAAGAAAAACAAGTCATAAAGACAAGATTTAATTGAAAGGTGCAAATTTCTTCACTTTGTTTCTTTTAATGGAAAAGAGTAGAAGTAGTTTGTTGCACAAGGAATTTTTTAAATTTGGAGCATTTGTTGTCTATATTATTTGAAAGAAAAAACTAGAGTTTTGAGTTAAATAGGAGTTATAAGGATATTTCAAATAAAACTAAAATGGCTCCTAGTGCACCTAAATTCCTCCTACTTGACTCCCAACTCCTAAAGGGTGAAAACTATGCTACATAGAAAACCAAAATCCAAATGCAATTAGAATTTGAAGATCTCTGGGAAATTGTTTTGGGAGATACAACTAGACCAACAACAGTTGGTGATGATCAAAAAAGGTTTGACAAGGCCAACTAAAAATCCAAATTAATCATCATATTTAGTTTGTTAGATGAGGTTCAACCTCACATTCATACTGCAACCTCTACAAAAGATGTATGGTACCACCTCAAAACTATCTACGAGGCTAAAAAAAAGAATCAAATCCTTCATTTGCAGTGTTAATTGCATTGTCTCCAAATGCAAAATGGTGAGAAGGTAGAAAATTTCTTTAGAAGAGTTACTGAACTGAGAACTGCACTTCAAGCGTTAGGGAAGAAGTCACAAATGACTCTCTTGTACCAATAGTCTTGAGATCACTACCTCCTTTGTTCAAATTTTTTTTTATATGTTTAAATGTGTCACATAAAAAACCATCATTTGAAGAACTATTCAACTTGCTTCAATAAGAAGAAGCAATTTTTGGTGAGACCAACACTCAAGACAATCAAGTTATTGCAGCAAAGCAAAAGAGAAAACGACCTTATTGTCGATGTGGTATATTAGGAAAATCAAACCAAAGTCAATAAAACTATTCCAAAATGAAAAATAAATTCCCTTTTTGTGGTAGAAAGGGTCATGAACTCAAAGAGTGCCGATATAATTCCTATTCCAATAGTGAATCCAGTAGTAAAAAGCCACAGAAATATTTCCAAGGGGATAAGAAGAAAAATTCCCAATGGCAGAAAAATCCCAACAAACAACAAGGAAATGTTGCATCAACATGTAACTCAAATGAAGAATATTTTCTATATGCTATAGAAACAAAGGGTTCCACAACTAACAATTCAGACTAGTATATTGATTTTGGTGCATCTAGGCATATGAGAAGGGAACAAAAATGGTTTTGTACCTTAACTCCATCCACCTCCTATGGACATGTTTCATTGGGTGATGATACCTCATATAAATTTCAGGGAATTGGTGATATTTCACTTCCACTGAGAAATCATACATGTCAACTTACAAAGGTTTTGTATGTACCTGGGCTCACTAAGAACCTACTTTTAGTAAGTTAGTTACTTGCGCACAATATACAAGTTGAATTTGATCAACTCAATGTTGACTAACTTTATCTTCTCAAAGGAAAAACTCACAATAGAGTAGTTGTAGCTCATGCTTCAGGGAAGGAAAGATGTTTCAGTTGGTTGAGGTTTCAAATGAAGATCAAGCCCTTGTAGTAAAAACCAACACATCCACAGCTCTGTAGCATAGAGGATTCAACCACCTCAACATTGGTTATCTTCTTGAATTAGGTAAGAGAAATATGGTAAGAGGACTTCCCCCCATTGAAAATTTTGAAGTTATCTTCTCACATTGTCTTACCAAGAAACAACATAGGGCTCATTTTCCTACTACAAAAAATTGAGCCTCCAATCTCTTAGACTTAGTTCACACCAATCTCTACAGGCCTATTCCTTGCAGTCATTAGAATGTTTGGTATGTTCTTCTCTTTTTGGATGATTATACAAGAAAAATGTGGGTCTATTCTTTGAGCATGAATCATTGGAGAAATTCAAGGAGTTTAGAGCTCTTGAAAAATGGTCATATAGTCAATCTCTATAGCCCTTTGCTCAAATCAACGCGAGGAATTCACAATTAAAGAATTTCGAGCTTACTTGCAAAAACATAGAATACAAAGATAATTTACCACTTCACATACACTATAGTAAAATGACGTTGCAGAGAGGCGTAATTGTAATGTTTTCAATATAGTGTGATGCATGTTGAAGGATGCAGATCTTGCTCCTATATTTTGGGTTGAATTAGTTCACATAGAAGTTTATTTGTTGAATTGAGCACCCACCAAAGTGCTTGCTAATATCACACTAGAAGAAGCTTGGACTGGAAAAGTGCCCTCCATTTCACATTTTAGAGTGTTTGGATGTATCACCTTCATGCACGTCCCCAAGGTTTAGAGAACAAAACTGGATGATAAGTCTATAAAGTGCATCTTTCTTGGATACAATTTATAATCGAAGGGATATCAGCTTATGGATATAGTAAAAAAGAAAGTGTATATTAGCAGGGATGTAGCCTTTGATGAGGAATTTGGTAGTAGTAGCTCTTCCTCTCCATCACATGTGTGTTCCCAAGCACCACAGTTACTTGAACCTACTGATGAGGTAGTTACAGAAGAGAAGGAACTCGATAAAGAGAAGATAGTTGATGAAGGGACTCCAAATGATATTTTGTTTCCATTCGATGAATTTCCTCCTCTCTTGCCTCCATCCTCATCTTTTATACTTAAGAAGATTCCTAAGTGGTATCATGACACAATCAAGGATGTTAAATATGATGTAGTTGTTGACACATCTTTTTCATGGGCCTAAGACTCGCAACAATTCTTGTGAAGAAGTAAATATGGACCTTATGTGTACAGTTATGTAGAGTTCTAAACCTGAAACAGTACAAAAAGCTATTGAGTCACCACCTTGGAAAGATGTTATGGATGTTGAATATTAGGCACTTCATAGGAATAATACATGGGAACTTGTTAATCTTCCACTAGGGAAGAAGACTATTAGATGCAAATAGGTTTTTTGAATCAAATATAAGGCATACAGTAGCACTGACAAGTATAAGGCCTAACTTTTGGATAAGGTCTATGCACAGAAGGAAGGAATTGATTATGATGAGACTTTTTCCCCTATGGAAAAGATCAAGACTATCTATATGGTATTTTCTATAGCAGTACAATTTGGGTGGAAATTTTACCAAATGGATGTCAAGAGTGTCTTCCTTAATGGAGATCTCATGGAGGAAGTCTACATGACTAAACCAGAGGGATACATTGCACCTGGGTAGTAGGAAAAAGTATGTAGACTCATCAAATCCCTCTACAATCTTAAATAGGCTCCTTGAGCCTGGTATTTCAATATTTATGACCATCTCCTTCACCATCGATTCATCAGGAATCCATATGATCCCAATATCTACCTCAAAGAGCAAGGGGGGTAGATTTTCATTTTATTTTTTTATGTCGATGATCCAGTCACCATAGGGAGTTCTCTGCATAGGATTGATGCAATGAAGAATGATCTCAAATGATCATTTGACATGACAGATCTCGAGCTCCTACATTACTTTCTTGGAATTGAAGTATGGTAAAAGAAGAATCAAATATATGTTTCCGAGATGAAGTATTCCACGACACTACTCAAGAGATTCAACATGGAAGATTGCAAACCTATGTGAACCCCCATGGATACAAGTTTGCAACTTTCCTACCATGATTCATTTTCTCAGAAAAATTCTACTCTTTATCAATAGTTTATTGGGAGTCTCATCTACCTGACCTATACTAGGCCAAATATCAGTTATTCTACTTGTTATCTTTCTAGGTTTATGTAGGAACCTAAGTTTTTGCAGTAGAAGGAAGCAAATGGAGTTTTGAGATACATCCATGGTACAATGGTACAATGGCATATGGCCTAGAATATAAGAAGAATGTATCTTTTTCATCGTATGGATACACGAATGTAGATTATATAGGTTTACTAGATGATAGGAAGTCTACTTCAGGCTTCATTTTATTTTTGGGATCTAGTCCAATTTCTTGGGGGGGGGAAAAACAAACCATTGTTGCTCGCTCTTCCACAAAGGCATAATATCACATTGTAGGGGGCTTGTTTATGAGGTGATATGGTTACGTTACATTTTGATACCTAATACAAGTCCTACCACTTTGTTCTACAACAATCATAATGTGTTTAAGCTTGTTCGCAATCCAGTCTTTCATGAGTGCACCAAGCATATTAAGCCTTAGTGTCATTATATATGTGAGCATGTTCAACAACAAATTATACAACACCATTTTTTTCTAAATCAAAAGAAGTGTGCAAACATGTTTACCAAATCACTTGCAGCCGTGAAGTTTGAAACTTTTTGAACTTTCATTCTTTGGTTTCTTGGGAATATGATGTAATAAGGGGGTTCTTAGAATAAAATTAATATTACATCATTTACATAATTTATAACTACTCACATAGTTATAAGATAGTTGATCACGAATGTCTAATTAGGTTGGCAAATAACCAACCTTTATTTGTATTTAATCACTTTAACCCTCATACAAATAATGAAGTGACTATCAACCAAAAGGTGAGTCAAATCAAGGTATAAATTAGAAATTTCCTCTCTATGCAAGGATGGGGGTCTAAGCTAAATAGCACTTTGGGGAGAAAGATTAAATCCATTAAACAAAGTCCAAAATGCAAGCTATAAAATGTACATAAAAGACTGTACTCAAAACTACTAGAAACAACAATCTAAAGGGAGATCTAGAAAAGGGAGAATAATGTGTACCAATAACCAAAAGTCAAATTTTGAAGCTCAATAAGGACTTTTTCACCCTATGTTGAATGGTTCCTAGCTCTAGGGTTGTGCAAAAATCCTTTCTGGGTTCTCTTTTGCTATGTTTGCACTCCCAAATTCCCAAGTTTCACTATTGGACAACCAAAAATAAATTTGTAGAAGATTTTTCGTGAAATGACAACTTTCCTTGCAACTTTCACAACTTTGCAATTTTCTTCAATTTCTCTTTAAAGGATCTTCCACCTAAAATCTGAAATCACAAATGAAAGAGAGAAAAATGTTGTTTGTTAGGTGAATGGGGGTTTTCCTTGGTCAAACCCCGTTTTTGTAATTAAACCTTGAAATGAAACAAAATGGCATGAAGGAATGATTAATGAACAATCAATGTCACAAATTAGAAAAAAATTGTTTGAACCTTGGATTGTAGATCTACAACTTACATGAATTAGCTTCAATTGATGTGGATCTTGATCATGAAACTTGATTTGAAATGTTTCCTTTAATGCTTGAATAGATCTTGAGTAGTACATCACCATATTAGCTCAAACAACATGCATGATGTAAGAAATATTTGAAACAACAATGGAATCTTGATTGTTGCAATAATTTTCAATAATTCTACTCTTGAATGCCTTGTAAATTATCTTGAAGTGCTCTTGAACTCATAAAATTTCTATCATAAACTTGCTCATAAAATTGCTAGGTGAAACATAGTGAAATGACCTCTTATTTATACATATCTTAACATTAATTCTTGAAATTTAAATAACACAAGCTGACATGTGAATATACATTTGAAATCATTGAAAACCAACCAAAAACATAGTTTAAATTTAGGTCCTAGGTCTAAGTGAGGACCCATTTTTCCTATGGCGAATGGGTCCTAGATCACTTACCTAGGACACACATTGCTCAATGTTAAACATTATGCTATGGAGTTTATGAATGTCAATTTTTATCCCTCAAAAAATATAATTAATTAGGCTTGGATTTTAATTAAAGGAGCCAATTAAGGAAAATTAACCACAATTAACTAATAAATCCCTAGGTTAGTGTGAAAGTATAAAGTTACACCTTACAACACCAAAATTAAGGCATGATTAAGTCCATTTTAATTAATAGGGCCCTAAACTTAATGTGAATATGTAAAACATATTAAAACAATAAATTAAGGCATAATTAGGTCCTTTTATTTAATATTTATTCCCAAATAAAGTGTGAAAAAGGGATACTTTTTCCTACACTACACTACCTACATGTATAATTATCAAGTTGCCTTTACACCCATTTTTCCCTAGCTTGGCAATACAAATGAAAAAACTAAAGCTAGCATTGCAATGATGCCCAAGATAAGTCCCTGGTTAGAATAGTGATCCAATTTCTAAACCATCTTGAGGGAGTCAACCATCAACTAAATCTGCCACAAGCACCACTTTTAAGTCAACTCAAAGTGAATGATAATAATAAACAAACTAGTCATCTCTCTTCCAAGATTGAGATCCTCAAGAAGACCCTTTCTCAAGTCACCAATGAATTGAATTAATTCAATATTAAGCCTCCTCAAAACTAGAGAAACTATCAAAATAAAGGTGGTTTTTAAAATTACAACAATAAGCGGAACTAGAGGAGTTATCTATATCAAAATAGAGGATACAATCAAAGGCCTTATAATGGGAAATGGGATATTAAGCCTAGAAATGTCAAAGTCACAAATAATAACCCAACTAATGATAGTCATGTCCACACAAAAAATGTAGAAAGCTTAAACTTCATGACCAATTTGTTTAGGCTACATAATAGGGTATGTGCAAGATCATGATGGGCCAAAAAGTGGCGATATGTATGTGATATGATGGCCCATGTGGTTGACGATTTTTTTTTACTCAAAATTGATGAAATGAAAAGGGTTTTTAAAGGAGATTCTAAGATTTCCACTAATATAAATTATTCTTTACTTTGAATTTAATAAATAATTATTATTCATTTTCTTGTTGAATTATGACTAAAGTCCTAATTGATAGTCTGGTTGAAAAACATCTATAGCTTTCAAACGGTATCACATTTTTTAAATCTAAAACATGTGTCACATTCTATGCTTCACATAATATAGGATTAAAAAATATATATTGAATTTCATGAAGTTTTGACCAAGTTAAGGTGGTCAGACATACGAGTTTTTATATTTTCTAAAAGTTGAAATAAAACATTCATAATTAATTATTTACTTGGAAAAAAATTACAAAAAAATATGAATCACATCAGGACATGATCCCTCTACTTATATCTAAAATCTTATAAAAAAAATATTATCATTTTATTGTCTTTAGGGTGGTCAGATAGACACCTACTTATTTTTCCTTGAAATTTAAGTACTAATGCATTGAAATTTAAAATTTTCACCAAATAGATTTTATTTTTAAAAAAATAAACCTAGTAGTTTAGAAACTATATTCAATTTTTTATAGATTCTATTATTACATATTTTTTAAATAATATAGAGAACTTATTCAATTTTTTACGTCAAGTTGCCTAACTCTAATTTTTTTGAATTTTTTTCCACATAAGGGCCTATTTTTTCCATGATGATCCTGCACATACCCAATACCTCTTCCCACTCTAAGTTAAACTTCCCTCAGATGGAAAATATGGTAAAGATGGCCCAACCTAATTCACACCCAATTCAAATGAAATCAATGGGAATGTGAAGAAGTCCATGGTGCTAGAAACTTTTGTATTCTCATTTGTGGAGGAAAATGAACTTGAAATGGATACTTATGATGTCCAAGCCTTCCAAACCCAAAACAGAGGCTATTTTCTAAGAAACCAAAATAGGGGACCATTTAATACTTCTAATCCCCCTAACAATGGTTCAATCCCTCTGGATTCCAAGGCTAGTAACAACCCTCAAGCTCTGAAAGGACCAATAGAGGTTCAAGCTAATTTAGAAACCCCACATTTGTTGCTAGACATCAATTTCAGAATGAAGAAAAATATCACACAACTAAAGAATTGAAGAAGACTAGGTCCAACTTGTCTATCTTTGACGTATTGCAAAATTGTCCTAGTTAGTGAGAGGATCTAATAAGCATTCTAGATAAATAAATAAAATTATCCTAAAGGAAAGGCTAAATTAATCACAGTTGTAGATATGAATGTAGCCATATATCGAAGGAAGATAGTTACCTCTCCTTTTCTACTCATCCTCAAGATATTTGGAAAGAACTTATGCAAATATTTAATGGATTTTGGTGCCTCAAGAAATGTATTGGCATATTGCATCTGCAAAAAATTAGGTATGAAACCCACTCAAACTCAAAATAAAGTCATACAATTAGAAAAAAATGAAGTAAACATAGCGGGAGAGCTGAAATATGTCTTTATTCAATTAGGATCAGATCCTATGATTCAATAACACATTGACATCTTTATGGCGGACATACCTAAAATGTGCATGATGCTCTTGAGTAGAGATTGGTCGAAGACCCTGAATAGGTATATTGCAACTTATTTCTTCCACATGTGTCTACCATGGAAGGGACTTGAAAACCAAATTAGGATTGAAATCAAACCATGCCTTAAACATATGATCATGGAGTACAACCATCCTAATGAGGTTACCTACCTAGAAACTAAACCAAGGGTTTACATGGTGGATAAAATCATGGTGTTCACAATAATCATTAGTGAACAACCACGTCACAATGTATAGATGATGATGAATGCATGGCCTCGATTAATCGAAGTGTGCTAACACAAAGGTTGAATTAGGAAAAACTTGTCCTAGGAGAAGGGGCAACTTGTGGGATTTGTTACTTTGTAAGTGGTGTAGTGTTCATTCCCAAAATCATTTTGAATTAACCTCTCATCCTTTTCTAGATTTTTTGAATCATGTGAGCCAACAAATGGATTTTTATTTAACTTATCTCATATTTGAGAAAAATGAACAACCCTTTGTTGAGACCAACATTGTTACTACTAATAAAACAAATATGAATGAGATGTCTGATATCCCAAAGCGATCAAGGAAAGTTCAATATTTCCTCATGTATTTGTAGTTAAACTTAGATCATCCCATAGAATTAGTACACATCCATCCTCCACTTTCAAAAGAACCATCTAAGGGACTAGATATGCCTAAGAACAGTGCTATAAATGGTGCTAAAAAGCCAAACTTATAGTAAACCCCTCAAATGTAAGAACAAGACCAACCCAAATTCTAAAACCAATTATGGAAATTGAAATTTGATGGATATAAGTCAAACCAAGGGAGTGGATATGGAGTTGAATTGACCATCCCCAAGGGGAAAACACATTTTTCTTTTTACAAGTTGTAGTTTGGGTGCGCTAACAACGTAGCAGAGTATGAAGCATTAGCTCAAGGACTTCTTTTTGTATATCATAAAAGGAACAATTCCTAAGGGTGATTGGAGATTTAGAGATGGTTGTCAAGAAGGTTCAAAGTTAGTACACATGTCATAATAAAAAGTTGGCAGCCTATCTAAATTGGGTAGGGATCTTAATAGAATACTTTGATGCATTCAACATAAAGTTGATTCCAAGGGAGAAGAACCACATTGCAGATCTATTAGCAGTTGTTATGAGCATGCTAGAATCTATGAAAAACTCTAAGCTAAAAATATTTTCTATGGAATTGGTATTAATTCTAGTGATTCCAGACAATATACAGAATTTTCAAGTATTCAATGATGATCAACATATTTTATCCTTTTTGGAAAGTTCAAGATTCTTTGATAGTCAAGTTATTAAGATTCTTTCATTGTATTTATATTATTTCTCACGTTTGGGAAATTTGATGTGATTATTAATCAAGAGCTTGTAATGTAATATTAAAATGATAATGTAATAGTAAGGATCAATTGTAACTTGTTAAAAGAGATTCATTATGATTGTATTATGTGATGTAATAATATTCCTGCTCTTGATTATTGGATGTATTATTATTCATGATTTATATTATTAATAGTTATGTTGTTATCTTTATTTTCATTTTTAGTTGTTTGTGAAGTAGCCTCACGTGCCCCAGAGAATGTAATGTTAAGTTGGTAATGTGAAATGTAAATGTAATTAATAAGTAAATGTAATTAATGTACAAATGCATGTTTACTTTGTGTATTATTTTTAAAAAAAATTGTTTGCTATGTGTGTGTTCTCTGGGGTTTGCACGATGGGCATTACAACTTGGTATCAGAGCCAAGGTTGTAGCACTGGGATCTCTAGCTAATGTTGTTGTCCATGTCTAGTGATAGTAGCTTTCCCCATGCCCATGTTATCAAATGTGTGATGTGTGGCTAGAAGGTCATAGGGACCCTTGCATTAGATACCATGTTTTAATCTTTACATCTAGTTGAGACGTTAAACAATGGATTAGATTCTTTGTGTATTCTCTTGTTGAATGTGATTCCTTGGATGGTTGTAACTATTGTTTTTTTTTCCTTGTTTGACCTTGTTTCATTTCTATGATTTCCAGTTTCGTAAAAGTGAAAATTTAGTTTTGAAATGCATGAATAAATTTAGATTAATTAGTTAACAAGTTGGAATGTAGATTACTTTTGTTTGACTAAAGGTGCATTATGATAAGATATTATTTGGCGTAGTTAAGTTACTTATGTGGTTTTATGCACGTGCCTAAAAATGTATGTTATGTAATTAATAGGGAAGTTCTAACCTAAGTATGTCATATGTTTATGTGTTTTTGTAATGCCCCTCCACGCTGTGTATCGTTGTTGATGATACCTGAGTATGTGCCTTGTTTAGTTACCTTGTTTAGATAGAAAACATCAAATCAAAGTCATGAAGATAATTTAATAGAAGTCTTTTATGATGGATGAATAAATTAAATAAATAATGTTAAAGTGATTGTTTGATCTTAATAAATTAAATTTTAAGATAAATTCTTTTATAATTAATGTCATAATAAAATGAAATTTTGAAGTAAGAAAATAGAATATTAATGGATTTATAAATGAAAAAGTATTTGGAAATTAAACATTAAAAAAAAAGATTAATTAACAAATTATAGTTGAAATAAATTAAAATGATAAAACATGAAATAAATTATTGAATTGGGAAACTGCAATTAGTAAACAGCTACAAATAGGAACAAATTAATGTGGAAATAACTAAGTCAGTTTTATTCTAATTTGTGGCATAGCAGTCACCCAATGCATGTAGTTGCAAAATTTACGTAATTGGCTAAAAATAAACAAAAAGAAAGAAGGGAATCTTTCTTTTTGAAATAATTGCGTTTTTATGGGCTTTTTTATGATTTGAGATTTTTTTTTGCAAATAATTGCCTTTTTTGGGGCTTTTCATGAACTTAAGGGGGTGGGGAAAAACGGAGGGAGGATTATCACCGTAAATTTTCCTCTAGTTCAAAAAAAAAAAAGAAATTTTTTCCCACAAGCCTGAAAAACTTGGATTTTGGAGGTATTGGGATGGTGGCAGAGGTGGGGTTTCAGAAGAGCTGGAGGCTGTAAGCGAAAGTTTGAGGAGAAATGTGATTCGCATCTAGAAGTTCAAAGCCGACAAATCTTTTAGCTATTTGGTTACTCCAGGTTCCATTATCAACCTTTAATTTTAATGCTGAGATAGAAATGAATAATGTAGTTGTGTTGTCTGAAACAAAACGTAGGTTTGAATATTAGTTGTGTTTATTTCATAAGCTTAATACCATCCTGTGGTTATACTGCCGCTATTTCTTAACAAATATATTAACTTAGATACCTGCTGGTTCTATTTCATGCATGCTTAGAATATTCTATGCACAATAACAGTTTTAGGCTGGGATCTGTTAGGCGACTGGGATAGGAGTGTAAGCAATTAAATGTTGTCTTATAATCCAGTCTTTTAAAAAAAAAAAAAAAGAAGAGAAGAGATGATTCTTCGATCCCCTTCCAGTGCCATCGGTAGATAGTCTCCATGCAAGTTTCTGCGTCACTCTGTATCAGCCAACTCCTTTAAATGGACCTTCATTCTTATACTGTGACTGTATTTCTTTTGTCATCATAAGGATCTTTTGTTCTAGCAAGGTATACTTTGATTGAATCCATTGCTTTGTTTTGGCTGAACAAATTATTATTTCCTTTCAAACCAGGTTGCCATCTTGTACCTATTGATTCTTCTCTCTGCCCACTTTAAAATTTAAGAGATCGCTACCTTATCTCTCTCTTGGCACTGACCTTGCCTAAATAATGGAATGGTTATGTGTCAATTTAACTTCTGCGTATTTTAGTTTCTTTAGCCTTTGATTTACCCACCCCTCCATCCATTCTATATATTGAATAGCTGACTCTGTAGCTTGTCTAAGATCGCCCTGTTCATCCACTATAAGCATTTAGACTGTCATCAGTGATATGCTTATATTTATCAATGGATAACCACTATATTAAACCTGAAACTTTGATGGCAGTGAGAGACTTTACAATCTAACTTTGAATCTTTTTATTTCTGAACTTGCTGCAGAAAAAAAAAAAAATTAAAAAATTCATAATGAGCATTGGTGCATAGAAAAATAAAATAAATAAATAAATCAAATTAAAATAAAATCCCATCGACAATATCCTGTGCTAGAGTTTCCCTCTCTCCCTCCATCTTGTTCGTTAACAGCTCCATGTCCCTTCATGACTCAAACACCATCTGTTTAAGGTAGTCTGCACCACTTATATATGTATATATCGACCACATATGTGCGCACTCAAAATTGCAGATATATATATATATATATATCTATAAGTATAGATATGCTTCTTATTGCACACGGACACGCTCACTCATGTTCCAAGAGGTCCCTTAAAATAGTGAGCTTTTCTTGTCATGCGTATAAGTTTTAAAGGAATAGAAGATCCTAGTCATTGTTTTGGAATGTTTCACTTTATAATGTAACCTTTAAAAAGAGAGTAAAATATATAAATTAAGCCCTTAAACTCTTAAAAGAAAGGAAAGTCAACGTAGAAGTGCTTAAGTTAAGTTATCCCTTAAATAAAGTTAAGGGAGTATATTTTCATGTTCTATACAAGGAATCTTTTAAACTAAATTAAGTTAGAGTAAATAGGTGTCCCTTAGATTATCTACTTCCTAGGGAAAAGTAAATAATATACTATGTAGGTAGGAATAGTAAATTTAATGTATATAATTCCTTTCATTCTCTTAAATTACTTTTAGGATAAATTACTTTTATTGTAAAGTATAAAATGAAAATAAATAAACAAGTAATTAAATAATAGATAATTATAAATAAATCTACATATGTATGTATTGATAAATGTGGGTTTTATGGAAATTATATAGTTGTATTGTAAATTAATTAGGAAAGGATTTATACCTTTTTAGTATTGTAGTTAATTGTGTAAATCAAGAAGTATCGATTGTTTCTTAGACCTTGAATTTGATGATTTAACTTTAATCATAAAATAAATGTCTCATAATCCCACCTTGTCTCTATGCTCTCTTATGATTTTGAGTGGTAGTGGAAACAAGTGAATGGTCATTGTTTGGTATGAATGTGGGTTTTGTTCATATGTGTAATCCTTATGTAAGTGACTAATAGGAGCTTTCCAGAGGCTAGGGGAGATTCTTTTCTTGATGAGAATATGTTAAAGTTTGGAGATAATTGATTTTGCATTTGCTTTAAGCATGTATGTAATGCCTATTAGCCTTGCACGGTATGTTCACCTTGCGATTGGAGTTTGTAACTTGAAAGCGGGAAGGATATGTCGTGCCATGTTGTATTGATTATGAGCTTTAAGACTGTGCAAGTGGCTTTACGCTTGA